>BQNB010029958.1:0-55312 GCA_026074375.1 Tanacetum coccineum
GAAATGTTAAAAAATTTAATACATGGAATCTTGCTATTTTAGGGTTTAGGTTTATAAACATGTAATGTTAATGTTTTAAAAACGTAACATTTAAGTAATATAATTGCTCATTTAATGCTAATGTTTTAAAAACGTAAATAACATTGATCATACATTAAAAACGTAAATAACATTTAAGTAATATAATTGCTCATTAAATGACTGCATTTAATGTGTTCATATAACCACTAATTTCTATAATTATGGAGGCTAATTATAGAAGAAATTAATAGGCCCATTAACTTCCATCGACTATATATAAAGATAATTTAGGATTCTTTTGAAAGTTGAAAAACTGCTAAAATAGGAAATGTTGAAAAATTTAATGCATGAAATCTTGCTATTTTAGGGTTTAGGGTTTATAAGCATGTAATGCTAATGTTTTAAAAACGTAACATTTAAGTAATATAATTGCTCATTTAATGCTAATGTTTTAAAAACGTAAATAACATTGATCATACATTAAAAACGTAAATAACATTTAAGTAAAATAATTGCTCATTAATGACTGCATTTAATGTGTTCTTGTAACCACTAAAATCTATAATTATGGAGGTTAATTATAAAAGAAATTAACAGGCCCATTAATTTCCATTGACTGTAGTTTGGGTAAATCCCCTATAAATAGGGATCACAATTGCATTGAAAAACACACAGAAACATAAACACTTATTCTTCTCAATATCCAGCTTTATCACATTCACACTTTTTTGCTTTCGTTTTGGTTCTCAGTTTTAGATATCATGTTATGAGTATCATCGTAAACTACTTCTATTATGTTTTCATACTAATTTATTCATGTTTCTGTAGGTTGGTACATTGGCTACGATTAAATCCTTAAAAAATGTATGCCTCTTTTTCTCAAAACCCTAATGATGAAAGTATATTATATTTTTTAGACTGTGTATATATATGTTGGTTTTTTTGCAGCCTTGCATAGCGGGTTTCATGAAGCCTATAAACTCCACTCCCCCACCAACTCCACCACTACACCACCATTCACCTCCACCAACGAGCTCATCCATGATTGTAACCCCATCAACACCGAAACCCACCACCACCAAACCCCTTTAGCACCGAATGCCGCCACTAGTGTAAGCCATAAAGTAAAAGGTCTAGCTGATTCACGAGTGAAAAAGCAAAAAGAAAAGAAAAAAGCCAACGAAATTATATGTTGTGTTATTAGAATTTTCATGATCTTGACTTTATCAAAGATACATATATTCATATGTAATTTTATTTCATTTTTTGTTTTTATTTGCGACTCGGGTTTAAATAAAGAAGGCCCCCTTACTTGGGGCACCAAGTAATCGAGCTATGGATGCGTTGCTACAAAACAAAGTTAGTAGACAAACAAATATATATATGACAATCACAAATGCACACATATACATTTTATTCAATAAACATCCATCAACACAACAAATAAAAATAATGTTAAATTCATTATAAGGGATAAAACATAAAATTTAGCGTAAAAGCCATTACATGATAAGCTTAAACAATTAGAAATCCTAAATCTTGGGATAAATTTTTATCTTCCTCATAATCCAAAAGGTTTGGGGTATCATAAGAGTGGATTTAGTGCGGAATGTATGGTGGGTTTGAAGATCTATCTATATATACTTCTATACTAAGGATGTTGCTACAATTCTTGAATGTGAATGTGAATGTGAAAAGTGAAAACTGAATGTATTTTAGGAAGGAATGAAAACTGAATTTTATTATATGAAATACAATAAATTGTAACAACATTTGAATAATAAATTCAGTTATCAATACCATTATAACATTATAATAGTCATTTAAGTTATCATTGTAACTGCTTTCAATAATTATTAAAAAGTGTAACTGTTAAAAATCATTACTATCGATAATGATTATTAAAAATGTGTAACCGCATCCACCATATAAATCTACACAAACCATTTCATATCTCCCCACACAAATGTTATTTTACAACAAAAAATAATCTCTCAATATACCCTCACTTTCAATTCTCAACTCTTACGGGTACTTTCTGCAGATATTCTTTATATTTTTGTTAGAAAAACGCTTATTTTGAACGTTATAAGAAATATTTACCACAATATCACATATCGTTAATTATCTGCAGCTATGCAAGTCTAAAAATTACGGTTGTTTTCCTCGTCGCTATGCGCATGGGTACACGTCTAGTTTGTTTAAAAACCACCATTTGTAATTCCAGTTTGGTTGTTAGTGTTTGTTAGGGTTATTATACAAAGAAGTTACTATACTTTCCCAAAAAGTTCGTCTAAGTTACTCAACTTTCATTTTGTTCATTTAGGTTACACATTTATGAAACAGACTTTTGGGGTTACTTCACACTTTGCCCAAAAATATTACGTAATCATCATTGAACTTGTAAAATCAGACATTTATGTTACTTAACATACCTAAAAAAAATATACGTCCAGGTTGCTTGGATTTAACATGAAATTAATGGGGGTTGTATGTTTATCAAAAGTTTAGAAACCAAGTGAACAAAATGAAGTTGAGTAACTTAGACGGAACTTTTTTGGGAAAAGTTTAGTAAAACTTTTTGTCTATTAACGTGTTTGTTAATGTCATTATTGTAGTGGTTATGGAGTATGTAAGAAATTCAAGGCCAATTAGTATGCAGAGTACACTCCATTACTACATGATAAGTACAATCCATCGACTTGCACTCGTAGGTGTTAAGTCTATAAGGCTCTACCGCTAGGTTTACTGATGCGTGTTACACATTATTATCGGTGGCAACGCGTTGAACTCTAGGGGATTTTAACCTTTACTTCAAGGTTTAATAACCCAAATCTCATCGTGTTTCATTCTTGAACACGTGATGCCATATTAACTACACTCTAAATGACTTGGATCTTGAATCGATTGGTTCATTATTAAATAATTCATTAAGAAAAGGGATACTTTATTCCACAACTTCTCATTTTATTCCACCCAACATTTTCTTGATTCTTGTTTTAGTCTTGTCGGAAAACGGAATAGGCACCCTATAAATTAAGGTAAATTTAGAATTTTTTAGTTTGCGATAAGTATACTCATGGAATTGGGGCGGTTTTTATTTATTTGTTTCAGAAATAGCACATTACAACAAGCCACCCTTTTGAAACTGTTAAATGGTGTTGCATCTTTTTTTAAACCAAATGGCTTGCACCCAGGGTTGAAAAACCTCGTGTTACCAACCGGCCTAGGCCCTAGCCTCAGGTGTCAAGAAAGTTTCTATTCATTGCCCTCCTTCGCCATTTAAACAATTTGTGTTGGCAAGTTAACCGTAGTTGTACCCGGAAAAGTACAATCGTAACCTAGGGGAAAGCTTCCTTTTATTTTTTCACCCTAAATTTGAGAATCGTACATTTTAAGGCCCACCATTCCAAAAATTCTTATATTTTTTAACCCAATCTGAGAATTCATTAAATTAGTTTTTGGCTCTTATTAAAAAACCTTTTCCATTACTAAAAGTTGCATCTAACTGACTATTGAATATTGCTAAAAATTGCAAAAGTAGTTATACTTATATTCTTTATAGGAATCTTAAATCAGGAGGTATACACTGTGTAAAATATTTAAAATGGCTCATGTGCAACTCAAGTTGCATACTTGGACTTGCTATTTAGGGTCGACCGCGTTTTATGTAGATACAACAACAAAACAAACTAACATATATTACAGAAACATTACCATTGAATTTTGTATTAATACTCTCCAAATTAATAATTTCATGATTCATGTTACTCGTAAAATTTCAAACAAATGCTACTGTGACGTGGATTACACATGTTAAGAAGAATTTAGTGGGCAATCATTGTCTATGTAACAAAAAGACACTTAAATAGGATCAGATTTGGTTCGAGAAGCAAACAAAAAGTTTGTTGTCTGTCATACGGGCACCATGTAAGGCATGACAAGGACCCATCAAATGGGCTGACAACGATCCTTCTACTGAGCCATGGCGAAAACCATAAGGCTCGGGTTAATCACAATCGAAAATATTGATCGGAAAGAAAAATATATCTGGCTACTATGGTCTCAGTGGGGGACCGAGAAAGAAGTGGGGACCAAGAAAGAAAGAATATGGGTTAAGTTTGCGGGGACTAAGAGTGTAAATAAATAAATGATAAATAAATGATAAATAATACGAGTTCGTAAGAAAGAAAACCAGAAATTAATCGAATCAAATTGATACGATGGCTGAGCCTCAAATCCCACAACCTTTTGTGATGCGTGTGAGACCGGGACAGAAACTGAGAAACAAGATATACGCTGAAAAACGAGAACAACACCGTTTGGCTATGATGGCTGCTGGTAATTAATTTTTTATTAAAACTTGACAATAATTGTTTCTTTTCACAATCAATATTATTTTATACATAGTATAATACATCATCAATTTCCCTATCAATTACAGGAAAATAATTATAATCAACAGTTACCATCGGAAGTTTACCATCCGGAGTCGAGATATTAAATATTTGCTGGTTGGGTTCCACCAAAGAGATATTGCAAATGTTATTTGCAGGCTACTTTTGCTTGTAAAATACAATCTTTCCGGCGGTTCTTAACTTTCCAATAGAGACGGTTTACGAGTCTCTAAGAGCAATGGATTATCGGTTTGAAGAAGGGACTTCACCGGTTTTGGCATTGAAGAAATGTCACACCATGAACAGAAAAGCCATGGTTAGAGAAAAGAAGAGAAAAGAAGCGAAATTAGATGATGAAAACACTAATAAGAATGTAGTGGTGTTTGAGGATTTGGGTGCTGATTACTTGAGGAGATTTGTGTTTGTCGAGAGTTCGGCGACTAGTGCTCCTTGGTAAATAATCATATCGGCTACATGGAAGGGCATAATTGAGTGCGAGTAGTTAAGTTACCAGTGTCCTATTTTTGCCATCATGTTTTATCTTAAACTCTTGTATGTAAGTTTGTTTTGTTTCGCTTCTAAAGTTAAAAAAGTATCTCAATGTGATTAGTCAATTGATAACATGGGACTTAATTTGTTTTATCGGACATGTTCAGTGTTAAATCTTGGATAACATGGTACCACTAGTCTTGAATTTTCATTTTATTTAGAAGTAAAACATATTAAAAGGTCCAATAGGCTTTAGAAAAACATATTAAAAGCTTAAAATAAAAAGGCAAATATCCGTGAGAAAGATAATTTTTTTTTTAAAGTTCTCAAAAAAATTCTACAAAATCAGGTATGTTGGTGCATAAAACATAAGAAAAGAGTTTTTCTAATTTTGAGTTTTCATACGTTTTTTTAATGCACAAAAAAATAAAATTTGATGCACAAAAATTTTTTGATGCACAAAATTTTCAACTTGTTATAGTTTGATGCGCAATAAAATTTTGATGCAAAAAGTCAAAAGAAGTTGGGTACAAAACGAATTTTTGATGATCAAAAAAAACATATAATTCACAAAACGTTTTTTTTTTTCATAATTTTTTTTGGGCAAAAATATTCACTTTAAAAAAAACTTTCTTCACAACTTTTTCATGCACCAACATACACGATCTTGTGGAATTTTTTTATAATTTTTTGAGAACATTTAAATTTTTTTTTTATCCTTCTCACGGATATTTGTCTTTTTATTTGATCTTTATCCTATATATATATATATATATATATATATATATATATATAGAGTAGGGATCCAGTGAGAAGTAAATTAAAATAAGAAGTGGTGAGAAGTGACTAAAATCACATATTTGAGATGCAACGACTTACAATTATATGCATTTCTTTTTTATTTCGATGCACATTTGAGTTTCCGAACGTTAACATGATGTGTAGATGAGTGCAAATTGATTTTGATGATTTCAGGCACATGCAAGAGAACAAAAAAATAAAATTGTCATCTAATAACGATTATGCATCTAATTAAGAAAGCTAAAAACACATTATGATGCGTTATAATGCATCTAAGATGATAGAGATGCATCTAATTTAAGTTGGTGCATCTCGGATATGCGGTTATAGTTACTTCTTATCATTCTTATTTTAAGAAAACTTCTTATTTGATCCTAACTATATATATATATACACTTCAACTTTGACGATCATCAATGGTGTTGTGGACAAAGTAATCATATTAAAAGTCGGTATATTCTAATACCATAACAACCATCTATTGCATTAATCAAATATAGTTTAGCCCGGTTTGCGATCATGCCATTAAAACTTCCTAGCACTAGTTTGTGAAGTGTGTGATCACCTCTTCTTTGTGGTCCATGCTAGCTACTTGGTGGGGGTTTGCGGACTTCTCTACGTTCCCAGAGACTTGATCCAGTGGGGTGAATTGGTTACTTACGACAAACCTCTCAAAACTTGTTTGACACGGTGATTCAAACTTTATTATGGACCATATTAAATTATGGGAATAAGCTTGGTTTCGACCAAAAACCCCCTAGAAGGATATTTTACGGGATGAGATAAAAGTCATATTTTATTCTTGAATCCTTAATAGGAATAGCAAACTCAATCCAATTGAATTGATTAGATCAATGACCCTAAAATGGATTTGTACCATTTCATTGTAAATTGACACAGAACGGAAGCGTGCTATAAACCCTAACTAGGGTTTGTTAGCCTTAATTATATTAAGTTAAACAAGAATGTTATCGATCTTACAAAGTCAAACTAGGTCTTGAATTGTAATAGGCTAGTCGGGTTTAACGGGCTTGGACTTTAAGCTAGTAATGTCCAAGTAACGGGCCAAAGCTCAACACAAGCCAAGCCCGGCCCATTACCAAAGCCCATACGCCTCACTATTGGCTTAGGGTATAAAAGGACCCTCTCCACACATGGAGAGGGGGTTGGTTTTCATTTGCATAGTTTATGTGTGTGTGTAAAACCACTCATCCCACTCTTTCATCTTAATCTTCTATCTTTTCCTTCTCTCTTTTCTCTTTTCTATTTTGCTTATTGGTATGGCTTATCTTGTGTTTGAAAAACTTATTTCTTGGGATAACATTTGGTATCACTCGCCATGGGTGGGTTTAGTGGTTTCGTTGTGGTCTTAGTGAGCTTATTGGTTCGGCTTATTTATAAGCTAATAATCATTCGGCTTATTTTATTCTTTTATTTTTACTTTTATTTTTTTGTGATTGTTGATTTAAAGCTTATATGGTTCACACAATTTCATCTTGGGCTTATTGTTAATAACAAAAAAAAAATTGGGCTTATCCATAGCGACATTTTAGTTTGACAAAAGAAACCTGTGTCACCAAGTTATTTTTTTACTTCTTTTCACGTCATTTTTTTTACTTCGTGGCTTATTTGTGTCTAAAAAGTGAGCTTATTGTGGTGTAAAGAGCTTATTTTGAGAGCTTATTCTCTGGGTTTATTGGTGTCTTTCTTGGTCTCGGCTTGAAGAGAAGAACAAGGTGCGAACAAAGTGTTTGATATTTTGGACAACCGATCTAGTTCAAAGCTTCAACACCCATCTAGTCACACTCTTGAAGACCCGAACTAGTCACGTTTCTAGCAAGAGGAACCGAACTAGTAACACCACTTGAGAACCGATCTAGAAAATTTTCAAGGACCACCGAACGAGTAACAATCTAAAGGACCCGAACGAGTCACTCTTCTTCAACCGAATCAGTTGATATTTAGGATCACCGAACGAGTATCACAAGTTGGACCGAACGAGTTCTTTTTCTAGTTGAGCCGAACTAGTCAAGTTGAAAGCACAACCGAATTAGTTCATTTAGAAGAACCGAACTAGTTAACCCTTTAGGCACCGAACTAAGAGCATCAGGTGTCGTAACACGGTAACACCATTTTTTGGGTGCCACATCAGCGCCACATCAGCATAACACCAACACCACTCCCCTAATCATAACACCAAATAACACCACTCACCTCTTTATTTTCATAAAACCCCCTAAACAATTATTTCATTCTTTTAACAAACTAACCATTTCATTCATAAAATTCAAATACACATTACAATACTAAAAAAACACACATTAAAAAACAATACCGAAATTAAAAAAAATAAAAAAATACGCCCCGGCGACTAATCTTCTTCCGATGCTTCTTCAACTTCGCGCCAAATATGATTCATAAGGTTTTGTTGGAGACTAATATGCGTATCTTTGTCTCTTAATTCTTTTGCTTTACGACGTTGGGTTTGACATCGATCGATCCACACTGTTTGCAGTGACCTTGCAGGATTAGAATACACATGTTTCCAGTCAACAACCGACATATTTTGATCTTCTAAAATCATGTTATGCATTATGATACCAGCATACATGATTCTACGTAATGTGTTGACTTCGTATGCACGGGCCGGTTGTTGAATAAGTCCCCAACGTCTTGGAGAACACCGAAAGCCACGTCGAACATCTTTCGTGCACTTTCTTGACGCTGTTTAAAGTAATGTAAGTCTTCGGATCAGTTGCAACCGTGAAATGATTTGACGATACCTGCCCACTCCGGTAAATTCCACCAGCAATTAATACCCATTACGATACTGAACTCCGGTTTACCAACATACGGAACCCCCACAGGCTAATCATCTAATAGGTCTCGCATAACGGAGAATATCTAAAACATTAATATCGTTTTCGCACCCGCCATACTCCATAAAACGCATGTCAATATCCCAATCATGCGAAGCTACAGCTTTCCAAGCATTATAGTAGGGTAATTTTTATCACCCCTACCGTATTGACCTTGCCATGAACACTGACAATTTTTCCATTCCCAGGCAACAAACATACATCCAAGCATTCCGAAAAACAAGAACTCATTGTTATCTTTTGTGTATTTTTACAACGGCTTCAAGTGTTGGCTTTCTTAAATACTCGGCATATACAATTCTATGAGCACATATTAAAAAAAATAAGCATCTCGAGCAGTATGCTCACTCATGTTGCAAATATCCATCAAAAAGCGTCGGGTGTGCTGTCGTATGCCTTTTGGCGTATGGAAGCTGGTGCACTTCCGAAGACAGCTAATACTCATTCGACCCGTACAATCGAGTCGAGATTTGAAGAAATGAAATGTTGTGGAGAGGATCGGCCGTATAACTTGAAATGCCATTGACAATTTTTAGAAAAAGTTTACGGCTCATACGAAAATCTCTCCGAAATAGTATAACGATACTTACAATGATCATCAAAAATAATCATCACGTAGACTCTTTCGGCATCTCACGAATCACGAAAGATCGGTGCACGGTCAATCGTGGTGAGCTTCTGTTGTATTAGCCAATCGGATCTCGAAAGCTTTTTGTAAATAGAATCGTCGGTTTCCTCATCGATATCCAAACTTCGATTTTGATTCGTAAAGAGTTTGTATGTTTTTTGTTGTAAATGTATTTTTTTTTTTGAGAGAAAAATAATATAAAGGTATTTGAAGTAATTTATAATGATTGTTGAGGGGGGTAAAATGAAATATTATTTTTTTAAATAAGCCGCTATGTGGGGGTGGGGGGGGGGGGGGGGGGGGGGGGGGGGGGGGGGGGGGGGGTGGGGGGGGGGGGGGGGGGGGGGGGGGGGGGGGGGGGGGGGGGGGGGGGGGGGGGGGGGGGGGGGGGGGGGGGGGGGCTGTTTTGTAAAATTTTTTATTTTTTTATAAAACAGCCGTTAGGGGGTGTTTTGGTAACTTTATAAAAATAAAGGGACAAAAAAAAACTAGTAGAAAGCCGTTTAGGGTGGGTAAATGATTCATTTTTAAATCAATCCCCAACGTGGCGTGGGCCGCTAACGTCGACCCAACCGCCGTTGGGCAACGCCGCCTAGCGGTGTAGTAACGCCGGCCAACGCCGTTGCCGGCGTTACTACACCTAAGGCTCTAATTAAAACGAGAACAAAAACTTACATGTTTTAACTAATTTTTGGTTTTTCAGTTTCGAGTGACGGTAAACGACGGGACTTGAGACCTATATCATTGCGATCGTGAGGTCGTTTCGATCAACGTGGTATATTCGCTTTACACCGACGATAACCGATAGTGTTCATAAGACAAAAACTACTATCGTTACATTGTTTTAAAAGTTTCAAACGAGGAAGAAACTAATTCAGGAGGGAATAGTTGTTTTTAGTAAACAAAATTCATAATTGGCAAAAACAGCCCCTGGACCTTAAAACCAATTCACATTCCATCCTTTAGTTGTGTATTAACCCTCTTTGTTAACATACTTTTTCACCATTTGTCCATATTGCTTCAAAACAGCCCGTTAGCCCTTTGAAGTGAATCGTTTGTGCACCGTTAGTCCTTATTTGATACTGATTTTTCAAGTGAAACAAGTATTGATTATTCAAGCGAAACATGCAACTTTTAGCCAAGCGAAATATGCAATCCTTTAAGTGAAACATATTAACTTTAGCTTAACCAAATTTTTCTTCATATCAATTCTACTTTCATGGTTTTTCTAGTGATTTTGTAAAATCCCAATAAGTAATCTTTTTCCTTCTCGGTTTTAAAATCCCGATAAGTTAATTGCATTCTCTCACAACACAACACAATTAACACTTCATAACACTTAAGATCCGATATCCATTCACAACTTCATAACAATGTCAAATACCAATTTGCAAACTCAATCATCAAGTGTTCTTCAGAATCACACCGTTTCTTCGTGTTCAACTTCTAAAGTTCAAGAGAAGACACAACTTTCAAGAATTAAATGCATGAACAGTCTTCGAGCAATTCAGTCACAACTCAAGTTTCTCATAGAAACTTTACAAGATTTTGGTAACATGCCTATCTTCAAGAGAACATTCTCTCAAGACTTGGATTTACTAGAAAATCATCTTACCAAACAAATAATTTCTCAGACTGATTGCAAGACTACTTTGACAAAACTCAGAACAACGTTTGAAAATGCTTTCAGTTCAGAAATCAAAGCGCGTATGCAGAATTATACAAGATATGATGCTCAATCATTTTACGATGCAATGATCTTTAACATGGATTCCCTCGGGAAATACATGCTTGAGTTAATTCTTCATCAACAACGAACTCCACAATTGTTGAAACAAAAGAAGTTGATGCAAACACAAGAAGATCATTCAAATCCAATTCCAGCATTGAATGTTGATTCATTGAAAGTTGATTTAGTTGTCATACAAAACACTTGTTCTGAGAAAGAAGACAGTAATTCAGAGAATGCATCCAACAAATTAGTAAAGGAATGCAGCTTGAATTCTGAAACAAAAGATGTGCATGCAATCAAATACAAGATGTCAAAAGCAAAAGAAAGATGCATGGCATATTTTCGATCTCTTCATTCACACCTTCAAGTTCTTTCAAAAGATGACTTAAAAGGCACTCGCATCGAACATGGATTCAAACGGGCATTCATGTCACTCTTTGGTCAAGATGTTGATACTTTCACAAGAACAATGCTCCTCAACGTAGATCGACTACAAAAGCAACTTGACAAAGATGAATTTCAAGAAGATGGATCCATGACAGCCTTTTGGGTGGTAAACAACCAGTTCCAAAATTTCATCGATTCAAAGTTTACATTGGATTATGACAGTCAAATGACAGACACACGCTTTGTTCAATACACTGGAATCGAGGTTCAACACTTCAGAGATACACTACTCCAACACCTGGGTAATGTTAAGAAGTCCGTTGCTGAAAGAACACGTCATAAAGACAGCTGAAAGAAGGGTGGATAAAAGACAGGATGCAGACGCAAGAGAGTAAGATTATACGGGTTTAAAGATTGGATGCTGATTTGGTTGACACAGAAAGCATTAGGACAGACTCAACAATGCAAGGTGATAGTAGCAGGTAGGGAATGATAAGAGCTGATGATGACAGATATCAGACCATTTATGACTAAGAGCCAATGGTGAGTACAATTGGACTGCTGCAATGCAATATATTTGCTATAGGACAACAACATACTGAGCAACCTGAAATCATTGTTGAGGGTAGGGGTTGACCCAGGTATCCTGAAACATGTCCAAGTTAAAAGTCCTATGCTTTGCTTCATCACTGATAACCAGACAACTGAATACTCAAAACAAATCTCTCGACGTCTGGGAAATATTTTTGCTAAAGAGACAGTTGCCAATTTCAAAAGATTTTTTTTCATGAATGGAAAGCACAATGCATTGCTTTGAACTTAAATATCAAAATCAATCTTTAAAATCAGGGCAAACATGGTCAAATTTTGTATGAAAACAAGTCATAAAGCAAGATTGAAAAAGACTTTGATGTACTTTGAAACAATGAACATCGATTAGGGAACATAGTGTGGCTACATTACGTAAGGAAAATGAGACTTTGAAACAGCATTACAAAGATTTGTATGATTCTATTAAAATCACGAGATCTAAGACTACAGAACAGACAACATCTTTGCTTGCTAATAATGCTGAATTAAAAGCTCAGATTCAGGAAAAGGTTTTTGCAATTGCTGCTTTAAAAAATGACTTAAGGAAGTTAAAAGGAAATAGTGTAGATACTAAGTTTGATAAAACATCAGTCTTGGGGAAACCGGTGTTACCATCAGTAAGAAACCAATCAGTTGTTAGACAACCGAATGCGTTTAAATCTGCAAGGGCTCAAATGTCAAAACAACGGTTTGCCACCCAAGTTGATGTGACCAAGAATTTGTCAAAACCAGTCACTCAACATTATTTGCCTAAGAAAACAGAATCCACCTTTGCAAAACCTGATCACATGATTGCATCTAGCTCATCTAGGAATAGTTCTAAGAACATGCCAAGATTTAGTTCAATGCATGGTTCGATGATCACTTATCTAGATTGTAGCTAAGAAAAGATACCAAGGAAAGAGATAGGACTTCAACAAACAGTAGTGCCTACTTCTGAAGCAATTCAACACTAATGATGATTGCAAACCAACCCTAGTGGAGCAAAATCAGACATCTAGGGAGTTTGCCTGTATCTAAGAGTAGTCGCGTTACGATAAAAAAAAAAAAGGGCTTTTTTAGGTGTGCCCAAAGCAGTCACTCTAAGAGTTCTAATTCTTTTTCAGATTCAAAAACTTTGTTTGTTTACATGTCATAGGTGTTGTCTTTAATGCAAATCATGATGTTGTATAACAACATTCTGAAGGAAGTAAAAATTAACGTGCTAAGATTCATCCAATAAGACCACAAACGTAACTAAACCCGCTAGATCAAAGAGTCATGCTCAGAAACCTAGTAGACAGATCTTTACAGGACATAGGTTTTCTCCTAATAAGACTTCCGCTGTGTATGAGAAAACATCTCCCTAGATCTCGATTTTAGGTGAAGATACCCAAGGTAGTATTTTCAAATCTCTTCGGTTCTTTGGTGGATTCCTTCAGGAAAAGTTATTTTGATCTTGCACTAAGCAAGGTTGAAATGAACCACCTACTTGGTGCAAATGTAGATATCACTATATTCAGGATGCAAACAAATACAGTGGATGTAAGTGCATTAGGTACATCAATACTGTTCAGAAGGAAAAATGTCTTGATTTAAGTGCAGGTACCTTATTTATGTCAACAAGGGAAAATCTCAGAGTATATATGGTTGCTAAAAAGATGATTTCTCAGAACATATTGTCAAGTGGTAGTCACAGATGATGATACAGAAAAAGACGTTTGATTTACAAACAGATTCAAGCCTCGACCTTAATGTTTCAATGGACGTTTGAACAAAATGGGTTTCAAGCCTCGCCGACAGTTGTCACCAACGTTCATCAAGGCAGCTGAGACAGTAACATCGTCATATGAGTGGATTTGCTATTCGGGTCCTTTTGTTCGACGAATATTTCAAGGAGAATTCAAGGTGTTTTAAAGTCTTCCGCCTGTCACTACTACTGATGAATCAAATAACGTCAACAACAACCTGATTCACTTCATCCACTTCAACTCTAAGCTACAACTGTCATGCTAAGGGAAACTTCGATTTGTAAATATATTTATTCTCTCTTTTTTTTTTTTATTTATAAATTTTTTGAAAAAGATAATACAAAACATAAAACCAACAAATAAAAGAAAAACTAGTAAACATATAACAACCTAAGAAAAACAAAATTATAAAATCAGAAAATTTTTTTCAAAAAAAATAACAAAAAGATATCTTCTCGAAATGTCTTTCGGAAACGTTAACAATTACGTACCTAGAAATGTTGATTAACATCGACCCAGGGCGTGTTAAATGAAGTCTCGAAACTAGGAGTTTTTAATGTTCAAATATGTTCATTTTTAAAATTGTCTAGATGTCTTATGTACTTCAGTGCATAACTCTGGTCCGAATGTACTAGGAAGTGTACGCTTCAGTGCGACTTTACTCCTAAAATAGAAGAGAATTCTTCTTTCATGTTTTTAAAAATCGATTGAAAACAATTTTCAAAAGAAAGTTCAATGTTCAAATTGTCTAATATATTTTGTGGTTTTTTTCCATAAAAAGTCGGTTTGAGTATTTGTTAAAATTGTTGTTTAAAACACTTTCCTCGAATAATTTTCTCGATGGGGGAGCTTTTAAAAAACAAAGCCTTTTAATGTGTTGGGTACATCTCATAAATGTCAATTTTATGTATCCAAACACATTTTGTGAAATTAAAATGTGGAAATTATAATGTCAATTAATAATATACATTGTTCACTAAGGCATCTCACTCCATCTTCAACATTTTGTGGTGTCATCTCAATTTTTCAATTCCAATGTCAAGCTTTAACAAAATTGTATCCCACCATATACTGTTGAAGGGGAGCTTCGGAATATGATTCATGCAATATCGTGGTAATATTTTTTCTCCACATGGAATTTTTCATGTCGCAAAATTTTTTATCAATTGGTTATTTCAAATACTAAGTGTTTTAATATTTAAAAATAAGGGAGAAATGTAGATTAAAATATGTTTTAGTCGAAAATGTGATCTTTAGACTCTTAAGTGCAACTCTTCCTTTCAATGTGTCTAAACAATTTGAATCGGAGCACTGTGTAGTGGGGAGTATTTGAAAATAACAATGTTAGAAAATGGTTTTATGGTTCGATCTGTTATACCCAACAAATCCTATTAATTTCACGACGATATCTGAAGTCATAAGGAGGTAAGGTTAGGTATAAGTCCTTCGATCCAATGACCAGACGGAGGGAATCTACCCAAGGACACTCCATAGTTAGAAATAGTAGTCCTTAGGTATGATTGGAGATGAATGTGAATAAGGGAAAAATGCCGACTAAGATTGAGCTAACACTGGAACAATCACAACAAGGTGTTAGTAATGATGTAACATGGTTATGCATTGAAATGGGTTGAGAATTAACAAAGTAACTGGTATGGATAAAGGGTGAAAAGAAAGAAGCCCTCTTTACACCTTAGGCAGAAACCGGGTCAATACATAATCTATCAAAATCACAAAGATGATTGTTGATATTGAAGAAAGTCGTCATAGACCAGCTGATGCATTTGCAAACCTTCCAGCCATTCGAGTTTCTCTCACAGAAACTTGTCTCATTTATCACGGAGATACACACGTTATCTATTGACATCTCACTCCGAGATTGTTAATATTGAATAGGTTGGCAAGTTGCTCACCTACGATTACTAAAAACTATAAGTGTCACAAATGAGTATAGAGCCCAAAGAAGAGAAACGATGTTATAAATCTCATTAGGACAAAATGTCAAAATACACTTGTTTGAACACCATAAAGTTCACAAGCTTGTAACAAAGAGTCTAGCATTATCCTTGAGATCTTGACCATAGTATGATGCAACATTCTGAGTGATACTTAAGTACACACATGTGAAGATGGAAAATCTCTGCTTGAGCCAACATCAAACAAGCTCTTGGTAGGTGTCTTTGCAAGTTTTCTATATCGATTCAAGCTTGTGATAAAATGGTATCAATTTTTGGTCCAGTAAATGAATTAATGACTTAAACAGTAAGACAATAACTATTTGATTCACTCTTTCGTGTTGTTTCTGGCTTTGAGATGTTTCTGGTAATGAGAACAAGCAAAAGCATGGCGAATTTATCTTCTGTGTTAGAGATACTACGCTTTGAGATGGAAACCCTGTCAAGGAGATTCTTTAAAATCTACCTGATCACAGGTATAGTATTTATACTATAAACGGTGGAATCGGTGGTTAAAATGCAACCGGAGTACTAGTCAAGATGAATGACAAGCCATAGTCATCTTTTATTGCTACTGATTTATTTTCAGGATAAGTTGACGGTGTTGCAAGCCTCATTCAGCGAAGTCGGGATTCATAAACACACAGCTATACTCAAGCTTTTACAAGTCAATCATTCAACGTTCAAGATGGTGATTCTAATATTCCCCTTCCCATCAAAGAGCATCAAAGTCAATAAAGAATCATCAATTGGGGAGATTGTTTAGACTTATAATCAAATAGTCAATACAAGGATGTAACAAGTTTGAGCATGTAGTGTCAAGAGCTAGCCATCCTAACTAACAAACAAGTTGTAAGGAAGTTCAAATCAAGATGTGATTCAAGTCAAGGAGATGATGCAAGATAACGATCTCAAGACTCAAAGTCAAGATAAAGGCTCTGTAAATCAAGATCACAAAGCATGAATGAACAAGACAAGACCATAACAAGGCAAAGCATAAACGTCAAACGTCATATCTTCAATGTCATCGGTGGTTCGAAGGAGTTTGAAGAAAGAGACCTCAACATTAGGGGAGATTGTTAGCCTTAATTATATTAAGTCAAACAAGAATGTTATCGGTCTTAGAAAGTCAAACTAGGTCTTGTATTGTAATAGGCTAGTCGGGTTCAACGGGCTTGGATTGTAATCTAATATTGTCCATGTTTCGGGCTCAAAGCCAAAATTAAACCAAGCCCGGCCCGTTAGAAAGCCCAAGTGCCAAGCTTAAGGCAAAAGGGTATAAATATCCCTTCACCACACTTGGTGAAGGGTGTTGGTTGCAATTTCACTTAACTTGTAACTTCCCATTTTCTCTCTAATCTAACATTCCATCTTTGTTTCTCTCTCTACTTTCTCTCTCTAAGATTTCTTACTTTCTAGCATCTTGGTAAAGAACATAGTTGTGTAATGGATTAAATACATGGGATAACACGATGCTTCAGTCACAAACACCCTATCAACAGATCTAACCGCTACCTTTTCGAATTGATGCATCTTCTCTATAATAAATTTAATTAGCGATGGTTTTATGACAGAAAAATTGTCGCTAATAACAAATTCGTGGATCCAAACCAAAACAAAACAAAACCCTTTATTTTCTTCCTAAGACTTGACCCAAATTGACTTATGTTTGTTTTGAAAATAATTACCAAACAAACCGACGATTATCTAGTGATAAATTTGTACTCAATCATAGATCTTCTCATCCAATTATTACATCACTTATTAATTGTGCTTGGCCATTATTAACCGAGCAGCTTCAATTCAGAAGATAGACGATTATAATGTCAAAATTCAGGTGCTTTGTTCAATTTCCTTATAAAACAATTTCAATCTTCTATCCCACATTGGTTGAAAGAAGAATTTTTTTCCTTAAAGTACTATTGTGTGTAAAAATAGTACGTGTCTCGAATTGTATTGTGTTTAGGACATGCTATTGGCTTTGAAGTTCATATACAAAGTAAAAAGTTGGAAACTCGTGGTCATAACATAATCGTAAACATATACGAGTCCTTATACATTCAATGGCTTATTTCCATCTAGGCAATGTGCAAGTATTCAATGGCTTATTTCCACATATTCAATGACGAAGTCTTTAGCCTTTTAATCTGAACCCTCAACCTTTTAATCATATATACTCAGTGGCTTATTTCCATCTATTCAATGGCTTATTTCTATCTATATAATGGTGAAGCACTTAGCTTTTTAATCTGATCCAGTAACCGAATAATCAATATATTAGATTATTAGAGAGAATGAATTATCAGTAAATACAGGCAACTTGGTTATTTTTTTTTGGAAACCAATTCAATCCCACATAGAAAAAATAAAGAAGATATTGCTAGTTAATATACCACATCGTTTGTGTAACAAACATGTTTGGACTAGTGTTATGTTTCCGAGCACACAATCAAATCCCTCTAAACAAATTAAGAGTTATAGGGTACTTTGATTGTATGCCTCAAAATTTATACCAACTCTAAACTTCTTTTTTATATGAACTTTTAATTTAAGTCAAATCTTTTTATCTGTAAATACTTGTTTTTCAAAAATCCGATAAAACTCAATATTGTTGGGTTAAGGGCAAATTGATCTTATAGTTTCCTACTTTTCAACTTTTTTATCATTTTAAGTACATCTAAAATTTTCTACATAAGTGGGATCAAGGAACTTGAAGTATTTTATACCATTTTAAGTACTCTTTTGATATGACACATGCGTTTTCGACCGATTTCGTCCGTCTTCGACCGTTTTTCGCCGTCTTTGACTGATTTCATCAGTTTTCGACCAATTTCGACCGATTTCGTCCATTTTCGATTGTTTTCGGTCGATTTCGCTCGTTTTGTTCGTTTTCGTTCGTTTTTGACCGCTTTTCGCAAGTTTCAAACTGATTTGTCCGTTTCGACCGTTTTCAGCCTTTTCGCGTTTTTGCGATTTTGTCCGTTTTCGATAGTTTTCGACCAGTTACTTTCCTTTTCGATCGTTTTTGACTTATTTCGTCTGTTTTCGACCGATTTCGTCCGTTTTCCGCCTTTTTTCGCCGTTTTCGACCGATTTCGTCCGTTTTTGACATATTTTAACCAGTTAACGTTCTGTTTCTCGACCAATTTCGACGATTGCGTTCGTTTCGATCGTTTTGACGATTTTGACCGATTTCACCTGTTTTCGTCATTGTTTTCGATCGTTTTACTTTTTGTCAGAAACGGTCGAAGACGGACAAATTAGTCCGAAATCGACAAAATCATTCAGATACGACGAAATCGGTAGAAACGTCGAACAACGGGAGGAAAACGGTCAAAGACGGTCGAAATGGACGAAATCGGTCGAAAACAGACGAAATCAGTCGAAAGCGATCGAAAACGCACGTAAATGGTCAAAATTTGTCGAAATCAGACGAAAACGGACGAAAATTGTCAAAAACAAACAAAATCGGTGAAAACGGTCAAAAACGGCGGAAACGCCTTCTTTAGATAACGGTCGAAAACGCCATATGTTTATATTAAAGAGTACTTATATGATTAAAATCTCAAGTTCAGTGGCCCACTTATGGTATAAAATTTTAGAGTACTCAAAATGGTAAAAAAATTAAAGTATGAAACTATAAGAGTCAATATGCACTTTGGGTACCTTGTATTTAAATTCTCTGTATCAAGATGCTATATCTTTTGCACACATATTCTTCGCCTTTCTCAGATGTGAGTATAAGTTTAATTTTAAAAAGATATATTTTTATTTTAAGGTATTTTAAACACCTTTGTCCTCTCCTATACGTGGTATTCAATTTAGTATTTACTTTTAAAAACTACATAGACAAACTAATTATGGGGTCAAAAATAATTTTCAATCAAACAAAACACAAAGTTTTTTTTATCAAGAAAGCAATTAATTACAATAATGTGTGTGACATTATCATGAAATGTCATGCTTTAAACGGAAAACAACACACAATCAACATATTAAAAAACTCACTTGTAGGTACTGTTTATTTCGACTAAAGGCTCACGCTATGTCAACCAATTCACTTCTCATTCAGCTAGTCCAAAATTGCACATTAGATAATCCGAGTGTCCAAATACTCTCATATGTGTTGCATTATGTTTTGTATGAACTTTAAATATAATATGTTCACAATCAACATGATAAATTGGTGTTTGAATCACTTTCGCAACATTACTCTTACTGATAACGTATAGTATGAGCACCAAGCTTACTGGGCTTAGTTCATAATATACGTATATGGGCCCAGGCCCAATACAACAAATAGCTGGACCGCTAAGCCTGACAAGGGTGACGCTCCGGATATTTCAAAGACGCACGCGAGTATCTTCTTAGCCGCTCCCTGTAGCGCCCGCCTTGGGACAAAACATGATCGCGGATGAACGCTCGCGTCCGGCAAAACGTTATACGTGGACCCTTGCTCCGACTAGGGACCCACTTCCGACCACTTACTATAGTAACCAAAATAACTAGGAAAACCCTAGTACTAGACACCTATAAAATAGGAGTCACAGTACATCCAAAGTTAAATTCTGTCTAATCATTAATCTTTACACATATTCTGACATTCTTGATAAACAGGGTTGTACCCTTACTCTCAAGACGGAGTGCTTAATCGGTGGCGGTCCCGATCCACGGTAAGGCTACTCGGTTCGGTTTACTTTTAATTGTGCAGAACATCATCACTTCTCTTGCTCTAGTACAAGATCCAGTATCCAAGTCGCTTGAAGGCCCGACCCGATAGAGACTGACTCGATACCAACCCAACACGAATTTGATGTTAAGAACAAGTTGGCGCCATCGTGGGACGCTCTTAAGCAAACGTTTTCTTAAAAACTCACCCTTGAGCACTCTACGAACAAATTCACAAATAATCCCAGTCCGCCGTCGAGGAACACAGGGGGAGGAATAGGTCCCTAGGGTTATTGAAATAACTATGTCTAATGAGATGTTAGGGAAATGTGCGACAAAATTATCACCAACTCTTTGCCGTCATCGCGATAGATGCAAAAAGAAAAAGAGCAGAAGGATAGACTCAATGCGGTAAGCACGGTGATCTATGGCGAAGAGTCCGGAGAGTTAAGATAGAAACCATGAAGTATCGCATACTACAGATCACAAAAACACCCCCCCCCCAACCCAAAAAAAACTTTTGACACCGTAAAAGAACCCCGAAAAAGGACGGAGGCAGGTATTCCGAGCAATTCACATGCCAGGTATCAAAGACTCAAGAAGAAACAGATCACCTTCACCGCAGCCAGGCCGCGGAAAGAAGGGGGAACCCTTTTTGTTTAAAGATTGGGAAGAAAGGACGCCAGCTAATCGCTGCGTTCTGATAGTCACCGCGCGAATAAAGTCCCCAAAGCAAAAGAACTGATGTTGAAAACAAAGAAGGCTCGTCAACAAAGGCAAACACCTTTCGGGCAACTAGCAATAACTCAGACGTGAGGACAGTGAAGGAGGTCATTGGAAATCTAGGTCAAGAAGGCAGAAATCAAACACCTATGAAGATGATCTCTATCAGCCTTGGACATGTGAGGAAAGAAATCCTTTCACACTCTGGATCCGGCACTTTAGTCTCCCGAGGACTAGGATGCCCAGCCATGTCAAAACATACGACGGAAGCGGAGATCCGGAGAGATCAATCTAAGTTATTTAATCGGCCCCTAAAAGACAGAAGGTGGGGCAAATGCGCGACTGGTGTCACAGTTCAAAAACTCAACCTTCCCCGGGAATGAAAGAGTTTGGTTTGACACGGTTACAAATGAGTCGATTGATGCTATGAAGATCTAAGACATCGTTTAGGGAAAAAACTATCTTCAGCAAAAAAGCACATCAAAGATCCGGTGGAGATACACCACATCAAGCAAAGAGACGGAGAATCTACGGAGGACTTCATGGAAAGATATAAGGCAGAAGTCCTGGACGTAGAAGGTGCTCCGGAATGCATGAGAATCTCGGATTTATTGCACGGGAATAAGCACCCTGGGTTAATCAAGCGTCTATATGAAAGAATCCCGAGATCTGTGGACGAAATGTATAGAATGACTACGTCTTTCCTACAAGGGGAAGTCTCTAACCGGTCGAAGAAAGTATTCTTCATCATGGAAAACACGTCAGAGGGAGGGGACAAAACCGACTTCATGAAAGGCTTCAAAAAAAGCAAAAGACGGATCGTAAGCCAGATAGATTCTCACTCCTCACCAAAACCACAAAAGAAATTTTCGCTCTGGAAAAAGGAAAGTTCAAAGCCCCACCCCCAATGGTAACTCCGGTGGAAAAAAGGGATCCGAGCAAGTACTGCGAATTTCATGTCAGATCTGGTATAACCGACAAGAATTAATGCAGCTGAGAAATCAATAATAGATGAAAATGATTATGGCGGTAAACTTGTCTAGCAATTCATTAGGGAATTAAACAGAACGACAGTCGAAAGCACCGAAAAAAAGGGGGAGCGTCGGAACACAGGATAAGACCTTTGAACTATACTGTTGGTCCAACCATGGGTAAGAGTGGCCTAGCCCCAGGAATTAACCATGAGCTTCTACTCCGGAAGATAGCCAATGTCTTTCCCAACCTTCTGAGTGAAGACAGCGGGAGGGAGCCGATGATCATCGATAGCTCGAATGGGCGGACACTTTGTGCATAGGGTATATGTTGACGGTGGAGCATCCTCGGAGTCTTGTTTATGAACATTGATCTATTGTTCGGTCTAAAGCTCCGCAAAGAGTAAGGGACCAAATGGTTCGGCCACACCACCCACCTTGTCGGGATTCAGCGGAGAGACCATTTGGCCGCTAGGCCAGATAGCCTTGCTAGTAAAAATAGGTGATGAGTACTCTCAACCTCCGCTTGGTGAACTTCATGGTTATCAGTCACCATCCAAAACACACATGCAATTAATCGCAGGCAGGCATAAGAAAATTCGAGTGTTACCCTCAACAGCACAGGATGTTGTATTTATCCTGTTGAAGCGGCAATTTGGTATAGTTACAGAGTAGTAGGGTTATTCCTATGGAATGTGCTATGATCTCCGGATCTAGCATCCAGTCTCCCACAGTAAGCCCAGTACTGGAAGAGGACATATAAACATAGCGATACACACGGACATACCTGAACAAGACAGTTCGCCATAGGATCAACATCTAAATCAGAAAAAGGGACGTAAGATCTATGTTCCTTGCTCAAAACAAAAAACAGGATATTTTTCCTGAAAGCAGTGATATGACGGGGCGTTTCCCACGTGCATCGCGGTTAGCACCGCTTGAATATCGAGAAGGATATTAGTAGGTTAGGGCAAAGAAGAGAGGACAGGCAGGAAAGAAATAAAGGCAACTCCAGAAGAGGTGGAAAATTACGTGGACGCTGGAATAATGAAGGAAGGAAGTCATTATCACAGTTGGACTATCTAATCCGGTTGGTAATGGTCAAAAAAGCATGACGGATCTTGGCGAATGTGTGTGGACTTCAAAGATCCTTAACAACGATGCCTCCAATGATTGTCTTATCCGTTACCAGGAAATAGATGAAAGGTGGAGTCCTTGTGGGTTACTCTTCAAAATGTTTCTTGGACGCATTCATAACAAAGGGTTACCACCAGATTAAGATGGCAAAAGAAGAAGATTAGGAAAAAACGGCGTTCAAACAAGCCAAGAAATATTTTGCTATCCAAGCAATGCCCGTTCGGTCTAAAAAACAAAAAAATGCCGCGATCAACATATCACGTATTAGTGGAATAGGCATCTCCAAAGGCTAAATTGGACGTAACTGGATGGTATATGTCGATGACCTGGTTATAATGAGCCGCACGGAAGAAGAAATCATCCAAAGAATAAACTGAAACATTCAAAACCCCTTGTCAATAAACATGAAATAAAACCCAAAAGTGCAACTTTCGGAATGCAGGATAGGAAAATGTTCTTGGGCTACAAAGTAAGCACCAAGGGTTAACAAGCATATGTCAGATAAAGAGGAGCGGTCCTCAGCTTTCATCTCCCGAGATGCATCCTAAGGACGTGAGAAGCTTAAATGGACAATTAGCAAGTTTTAAACAGTTTCTTGTCAAAAATCAGCATGAAAAAAATCGTTACTTTTTATAAAACCCTGAAAAATGCACAAAAATAGAGGATTTTCAATGGGACACAGACAGCCGAGAGGAATTCAAGCAAATGAAAAGGCTTATTTGCTGAACTCCAACACTTACAGGTCCAAGTGGGAAGTGAGGTGTTAATTCATATACTTGGCTGCAGCAAAATAAGCTATCAGTGCGGTATAATGACGGACAGAGAAGGAGGCAAATTACCAGTATATTTTGTAAGCGCACTCTACGATGGCCGGAAGTCAAAACTATACCCCTATGGAAAAGTTTGGTGTTAGCTCTTGCTCCGCGCAAGCAAACGATCGAAAAGATACTTCCAATCACAACACGGTCGTTGTAATAATCAAATCACCCCGATAAGCACGTGTTATTTGTCAAGTTCGGAAATATCTGAAGAAAAGAATGCTGAAGTGGAAGTTGGTTAGAAGGATACGACATCCAGTACAGACCATAGGAACGCAATCAAAGGCCTACTTGTGCGGTATTTCATTGTGGAACGACCGGTAGAAGTTCCGGACGAATTATGACGGAACCAAGAGTGCTACCTGGAGCCTTCGACATTGTTCACAGGACGGCTCGTCCATGCAGTGGACAGGTTTCCGGGGAAGGTTGTATTAACAAATCCGGAAGGTGGCAGAATTAACATATGCCATTGAGGGTTAAGATTCGAGGCCACTAACAATGAAGCGCATATGAAGCACTAATAAGCCGGTCTCCGGATCGCAGAAAAAATGGGCATAAAAACTTGCAGGACAAATGTTGGACTCAAGACTCTGTGGCCAATAGCCGTTAACGGCTCTTATATCGCCAAAGGTCAGCCATGGTCCATTATCTTAAACAAAGTAAAAAAACACTGGCAATAAGAACTTCAAGGAATTTTCCTAACAAATTACCACGAAGTGAAAATAAGACGGGCAGACGCCCGAGCAAGATCGCGTCTACGAGAGTCGCGGCCATCTTAACACAAACAAGGAGTGCTCGTGGAAGAGTTGAAGGAAAAGTCCATACACGAAAAGGAAATTCTTGACATAGTGGAAGAAGAGGTAATCTCATGGATTGATACAAACCATTCGCGAAGTTACCTAACAAAGGAAATCCTTCCGGGGGATACAAAGAAGGCCAGAGCGGTACGCCGGAAAGCGGTCAGGTATGCCATGATAAACGGAACCCTGTACAAGAAATCCTTTTTTGGGTCCACTGGCTCGGTGTGGTTGGACCAACTCCAAGCACTCTAACTATGTCTAAGAGATATACATGAGGGGTCAATGCAGCATGCATTCGGCCCAGATCCTTTGTGGTCGCCAAGGCAATCCAAACAGGATATTACTGGCCGACAATGCATATGGATGCAAGGAAATTAATAAGGGAGTGCAATGACTGTCAAGTGCAATCGCCCGTCCAGAAATCCGCAAGCAGAACCTGACCCCATCACGTCCACAGGGCCATTTTATAAGTGGGGGATAGACATAGCGGACTCTTCCGGAAGGACAGGTAAAGTTAAATCTTAATTGTTGCCATCGTTATTTCACCAAATGGATTAGGCAAAGGCTGTGCAAACCATCACGGGCAATCAAGTGAGAAGTTCGTTTTATGTATGGGATAAAATTGTCTGTAGGTTTGGCTACGCTGGAGGAGACGGGAGAAAGGGAGGAATCATATCAGACAAAGGAAAAGCAATTCTTGTGACAAATCCATTTTAAGAATGGTTTGAGAAACTGAGCATCCGAATGCTTCGACTCTGTGACAAACACCACGCAAGCAAATGGATTATATCTTCTACTCTCTCTTCTTACGATGCATTTGTCTAGTGAAAGAGACTAATAGAAGCTTATGGGAAGGAATAAAAGCACGGAATGAGGAAAGAAGCAAAAGATTGGTAGAAGACTTCACGCACGTACCTATGGGCTCATCGTACAATGATCAAGTCAAACACGGGGAAACCATCCTTTCTCGTTAACAGACGGGCAGGAAGCTGTCATACGGCGGAGATAGGCTGCCAACAATTTCGGAACAGGAGGGGATCAAGCTAATAACAAAAGAAAGTCTTTGGTGGATCAACTTAGACCTGATAGATGACAAGAAGGGAGCAAGCAGCAATACAAGAAGCAAAAAGCAAGAAAAAGATGGAAAAATATTACAACTCAAGAGTCCGCGGAACAAGTTTCAAACCGGGTGATATGGTCTACCGCAGCAATGAAGCAAGTCATGCCAAGGACGAAGGCAAACTTGGACCCAAGTGGGAGGGACCGTACGAAGTTAAAGAGTCGCTTGGAAAGGGAGCTTACAAACTCAAAGACTGCAAAGGAAATGAAATGCCGAGGACATGGAACATTTGTAATCTCAAGAAGTGTTATATACATGAATTGTAAGAATTCGCCCGGCACATATGATGCTCCGGAGGGCAATGTCTTTATCTATTGCATCTTGTAAAATTTTGAATTTCAATGAAAAGTGGGGATTAGCTACCCCCACGAGTTTTAAATTTTAAATTGTCTTTACTTTGCAAAGTTATATTAATTGTTGACATGCATGCTAGGAGCCATGCTCCACAAAAATATTATCCCGTATAATAAAGGATTGAGCAACCTCAAAATCAGCTCAGGCGCGTAAGAGGTATTGCAAACCCAGCACCGGGAGAATAACCCACAAATATTCAAAAGACTATCTATTACGAACGTAAACCAGTAATAAACAAAGATAGCAAACATAGCACTAAAAAACGTGTTATAGTACGGACCTACACGAATCCGTCCAAATCAGATATTAAACTTACAAAGTTAATGTCAATTTACAATATAAGCCGCAATGACCACATACGGCCACGGCATACAAAATAAATCCAAAAACAAAAACAAGCCGCTATAACAAACCACATGCGATCATGGCAAAATCTCAAAACGAAGATCTTCAAGTTGGGGCATACAAACCACGCTCCCCAAATCTTCATCCGTATCCAAATCCTCAACGCAAGGGGCAACCGCAGAAGTGCTAGCCTCACCCAGTAAGTTCTGAGAGGACAAAGGATGAGAAACAATATCTACCATTAACTGACGGAGAGCTGCGGCATGCTTTTTCGCACCTTCGGCACGGGTGTGAACGTTAAGAAGAGCAAAGGATAAAGAGGTCTCCCCGGCAACAGCATTTACATCGGCATGATAGATAGGGACGGAGAGCTGCTCAAGGCACGGCTGAAGATGAGCAGCTTCAGGAAGATCTGCCAAAGGTCCGTCCAATAAAAAACAATCTAAGACCTCATCCATCCCGGAATCTTTCTTGGACTTCAACAAATGAACCAAGGGAAAATCCGCCTCTTCAAGAGCTCTCACCGCGTCAAGATAATTGCTCTCAGCAGCCTCAGGATTGTATGCCACGACGGCGGAAAGTGGGGTCCCAGCAACTCCATGCTCATGTCCGGCCGCCAAGCCTTCTTGCATACCATAATCCACGGCCCGGCCTAAAGCATGACCCAAAATTCCTTGGTACTCGGGGGACTTCAAACATTTAACCATAGCAAGTTCCATCCCGTGGGTCAGCAGCCATCTTCGTCCAGCAAGAGCAGTCAGGTAAGCAGGGTAAAATTCCCCCTCCAGGCGACCGGACACATCCATCACGTGTGCCTCAAGTTCGGCCACACGATTGTACAACTCCTGAGCTTGTGCTTCCTGCTGGGCTTCCATCTTCTCTTTAAAATCACGAAAAGCGGAATGAAGAGTAGAAACCTGCAAGAATAAGAAGTTAAGTAAAAAAAACCCGTAAAAAGAACGAGTAAAAGTCATACCTCAGAGGCAAGTCCATCTCTTTCGGAGGACAAGGAAGAAATCAAGTTCCTGGCTTCACCACAAGCAGCTTGGGAGTCATCAAGGGCGGACTTGAGATATGAAGCACGAGAATCAAGAAGGGAGATGTCAGTATCCTTCTGTGAAACAGCACTCTTAAGAGCCGACACCTCCGCGCTCAAAAGGGACTTATCCGCAGCCAAAACAGAAACCTGATCACGGAGACGAAGAACCTCCGCGGACTCCGTCTCCTTCTCCTTCACCAAAGACTTCAGCCTAGCAATCTCAGCATCCTTTTCCCTAAGAAGAACCCCCCGAGCATCATACTTACCTCGAAGCTTCTCTTTAAGTTCCAGCTCATGTTCAGCACGGGACCTCACCTCCGACCCAAGACATATCTGTCGCGCCGCCCCCACATTGAACTCCTCAAACAATTGATCATAATCCATATTGCGGAGTGTGGAGAAAAAGCCGGGGGGAGCGACACGATCAACCAACGTACGACAAGAAAAGCCGTCATCTAGCAGTGAGTCGTTGGTTATATTCCAGCGAGGAATATACCAACGCTTGGCATCTTCAGAATTCAAGACGGCCGTCTCATAGAACGAGTCAGCCGACTCTTCCGACGTCTCCGGCTGGGAAGACCCGCCCACGTCCGACGTAGGTACAACAAGTGTCTTACCCCGGCTAGAAGTCACAATGTCAGCAGCAGTGTACACGGGGGCATCCGCAACGCGGGAACTGGCAAAAAAGGATAATGTTAAGTACAGGTACAGAAAAAATCAAAGTAAAATGGTAAACACGAATGTACCTCTGCACGGTAACATGGGTATGGACGTCCGCTGAAGAAGAAGACCCCAATATAAGGGAGCCTTCCGGGAGGGTCCGCCTCAGACTAGCGAGTGACTTCCCACCTGTCCCAGAAGCTAGGCTAGGATGATCTATCCTCAATCTTTTAGCAGGAAGAGGGTCACTTCGCTTTAACAACTTCTTTCTCTTGGCCTTCTCCGGCTGCTTCTGAGCAACATCTTTCTCAACCACAGTCACATCACACTCCGGGTCTGTTAAATCCAAGAAAGCACCCTCCGGAAGGACGTTCTCTTCAACAACATTTCCTTCCGCGGACGAAACAGAAACCTCAGCACCAGCGCCAGAGCCACTACCGCTTGCTTGATGTACCGTAGCAGGAGCATCCAGAGACACGAAGCAATGTTTTATACTTTCAAGCAACGTCACCTGCTCTTCCCCTTTCTGGACCTCCACCGCTTGCACCTTCCGGGGGTCAGCAGTCCTGATATAGTCAAGCAAACCCATGTCTGCAAAATAAATACCAAAAGATTAAACCCCATAAAAAACACAATATTTTTAAAACTTGTTCCACCAAAACAAAGTTTCACCCACCCGTTCTATCAGGTCTCTCAAAGCGATAGTAATTTCACCAAAAGATATACGGGCTCAACCCACAAGAGCTAAAAAACATTCCGGATACCGCCGGAAAGGAGCTTTATTAGAGGAAAGGACCTGAACAGCCTGCTCTTGACGAGCAGTAAGATGGGGAGCCGGATCTTTCTCCAACACGCCCCCCGTATACAAAGGGACGGAAATAGGAAACACTCTGGAATCAACCCAGAAAAAATGGTCCGCCCAGTTCTTAATAGAATCCGGAGGCTTCGAGAGACAAGAAGGAGCCGATAGGGAACGTTTCGCAAACGAAAACAATCCGTCACTATATATACGCGTATAAAACGCACGAAAAACAGCTACCGACGGGCCAAGGTCAAGTACGCGCGTCAAAACCTCGAAATGAGATATACGAGCAGCACCGAAGGGGGATAATTGAGAAATATGTATACGGAAATATTTGAGAACGGCTACAAAAAATTTAGTGAGAGGAATCCTATAGCCACAATAATCAAATAACCTAGTATAAACACCCACTTTGCCCTCAGGAAATTGGGTGATGGTCCTATCCCGCCCCGGGGCGGTAGGATGAACTTCATCTGGAATATAATAACTATTGCAAAAGCTCTCTACCATTTCTCGGGTCATAATGGAATGTTTATTAGCCATTTTGAAGGAGAGACTAAGATAAATGCTAACCTGAATCTCGAAAAACTGAGAACGAGGAAAATAACGCACGGACGGGGAATTAGAAGTAAAAGCTCTAAGAAATTAACAATGGCGATGAAAAGATTTCGAGAAGAGAAAAACAGTAAAAATGAGAGGGGTATTTATACTTTGGGTATAGTTACTCCTACCAACGCTTGGATGACGCCACGTGCGTGCCACTTGCCTAATCAACGATGGAAAAGCGCATGGGAAACTGGTAAAAAGCTGTCACCAGTCAGAAAGTAAAAGGACAGCAATGCTCCACGTCATGGAAGCCTCACCAACCCAGGGGCGGTGCGGCATAAAAATAGATAACTCAAGGAGGAAATAAAGTAGACGAAAAGTCTAGCATTGATCACCGCACGCAGGACATAACCTGCGAGCAATATCATTCTAGACTGGGGGGACTTGATGACGTATACTAGGTATACCAAGCCTCTGGGCTTGGGCCACATTATCACTCGGCCTTTTGGGCTAAACTTGACAATAACGGGCCATGGTAAAACCCAATCTCACGTGGGCCTCGGCCCCAAACCTTGTGATCCGTCCGCGGATCCAGTTATAGACAATCCGTCCGCGGATCCACCTATAGGACGATCCGTCCGCAGGAGACAACGTCCGTTCAAACACGATTGTTGCGGATCCTTGCCCGACAAGGGACCCACTCCGGCCACTACTAAAGTGACCGAAATACTAGGAAACCCTAGTACTAGACACCTATAAATAGGGATCACAATACATCCCAAAAGGTACACAGTTATTCTTATTCTCTCTGACATATACTCTGACAATATGAATACTTACTCTCACGCCGGAGTCTAATCGTGGGGTCCGTCCCCACGGTAAGGCTAACGGTTTACTTTTAATTGTGCAGAAAATCATCTCACTTCTCTTGCTCTAGTACAAGATCAAGCATTCAAGTCACTTGAAGGCCCGGCCCGACAAAAGACTTCGACATCTTGTTAAACCCGACACGAATTTTGTACTAACAATGTTAAAAGTCAGTAACTTCATTAGATAAAAGTAACATAAGTTGTCCAAGTTTTATTAGGTTGATATATGGTTTTTGTTTAAAGAATAGATCCGTGAAAGGTAGTGTGTTTGACATATAAAAGTATGCGATAACGTGTTAACGTTGTTTGAGGATTCAACATCTTTACAATTGATAATTTCCGAACGTCATGCCGATTTAATAATTTTGACAGTTATTATAGTATCTTATGAAGAAAAATACTACTATAATATCCAATATTCCCTTTTTAACAGTCATGACATTATTTGGCACGAAGACTAGTTGAACTAGCTGAGTATTCAGTTTGATGTTGATTCGGTAAAACGTCGTAAAAGAAAAAAAAAGTACAGTGAGTTATTAAAAAAAGGGGTAAAATGCTTTTGTTAATACACGGGTTTTGTTTGTAAGACAAACCACTTAAGAATATTGTTTGTTACAAACGTTAGTAGGGGCATTTTTTGATCATCTCACCAAGGAAACTCATGACCGGCCCTGATGACACTAAACATTTTTAACTGGTTTAAATTACATTTCAACATAATAAATGAAAAAAATAATCTAAAAAACATATATCACTATTTAACTTATTTTAATTGTACTTGTTAGACAATTATAAAAATGAAATTCATATAAACTAGTTTTTTTTATTTTTAGTCAAATATTAAATATTTAACAATTTAATTAAAGAGAATAGTGTTTAGTGTCATTAATAGCGTTGCACTATATTTGATGCTTTACTACTGATTGCATTAAATTTGTGACAAGTTTAGTGATAACATTTTAAAAGAACGAGGCATGCAGACCCGTGCGATGCACACGGGTTAGTTTCAAATGTTGCTTGTGTATTCTAAGGAGCAAAAGTTACAAAACTGATGCACCGTGAATAGTTACAATTAAATTGTTACTAATTTGATTGTATAATGATTTTGTGTCTAATAGTTGATTGTATAATGCGTTTGTGAAATATTGAGCAAGCTTAATATATAACATTTAGTATCATGTAGACAAAAAGGAGTATGGATAAAGCTTATCTATTTGACCTTTTGCAGGCTTTCAAAGATTTCTTTATATATTATGAGTGTCATCAAAAACTTTGAATTCAGTATTTGTAGTTTAATGTTGTGATCATCGATTGAATTTGACCCATTACCCAACCACCCAGTTTGCCACCTCTGTCATGTGCCCATGTATGATGCATATATAATTACTAAGTTCTTCCTTAGTGCTAAAGCATGTAATATACTCATAATTCTGTTTTGTTTTTTTACTGATTAGGTGGTCGTATCATACTTTAGAACACCTTTTTCTGAGATTTTGTGAATGTGCAAGAGGTTGAAGGGGTAAAGTTAGACTGTTGTATGAATGTCCATAATAGCTAGTCGAGTGGTCATATATTAACATAGATGACATTATAATATAAATGAATTTAAGGAAAAGTAATAATAATATCACCTTGTTGACTACAAAGGTAAAGAACATTTATGGACATGCCATTACCATCACATTGTGTATCGGTAAGCGCGCCAACAATATTAATATTGTATAACTGGTATCTATATGGATGTGACAGATGGTGTCTTACACTAATTAAGAGAGACGTTTTGACATGCTTTTCACCAAATAGTTTTGGATTCATTGTAATCTTTTCAAGGGCGGGATAGGGTGATGGGCGTTGAAATCCGCATCTCGTGTATAGAGAAATCTGCAGTTCATGAAAGAGACATGATGGGGTAGAGAAAACAACATGTCCTCGCCCTTGGATCTTGATAAGAAATCCAGGAGTAACTTGTATGGCAGACAATATCGCTCTACATTGTGTTGGTTAAAGAGGGGTGGAATTTTTGAGGTTACAACTGCCAGAACTAAACCTTTACTACGTGCGTTTTTCAAGATTGACACGTTGCTAAAGACGAAGAAATAGACTAACGTATATAGCACTGCTAGTTATATTAGTTAGTACTGGTCAGTACAATGTGTAGTTATTGCCAAGTATAAGTAGTACTGTTAGTATATATAGTTATGTACTAGCTAAAAGTATATGCATGAGATATTATTAGGCATAGAATATGCATTATCATTGTACGCTTTTGTAAGCAAGCACCATTATGGTTTCCTTGGTGTTAAAAAAGGAACCTTCGGCATAGTTAGAATTACATTCATTATTAATTATTTTTGTAACCAGGCAGAATATTTGCAATCAATATATCTAAAGTTTTTAGTATTCTTTGTTCTTCTTTGTATTACAAGTTAGATTCCGCATAACTTGTAGTATTCACAATCATAGTTTCTCATATAGTTAGTTTGGATTTATCCAAGTTAACTAAGCTTTAACAAGCTAAGAAGATCTGTTTCATTAGGACTTCACAAGTGGTATCAGAGCTTGTGGAGAAACTCTGAATAAGAAAACTATCAGACTAGATCTCTCCCGTATAAAACAACAATGTCGGTTAAGAACCTGCACACAATACACCAGTTAGAATCGCCTCAACAGGTGTCTACTGTAAAACTTCCAATCCTCCAAAATTAGTAAACTACCCTTAAGAGCATGATTATGAGCCGATACTCACTAACACAGATTAATAGTTTTTTGTGGCAAGTGATCTTGAATGGTAATGGTCCTATACAAGTAACAACAGATGAAAATGGTATTGAAACTAAGATACCTCAAAGACTGCTCAAGCACGTATTATCAAGACCAAGAGAATGAAAAGCTAAAAGCATTTGCTTTTGGCTATTCTTGATGAGTATCAACCTAAGGTATCCATGCAATAAAGTATCACAAACTCTGTGGGGCTGCTAACAAGAAGGTTTGTGGTGTTAATGTTGAATACTAAGAAGATGCAATAAGGAATGTCATGAAGCAAACAAATTTAAAAAACTTTTATGTATCTGACACAGAATGCTAGATAAAGCATAAGATAGGTTTCAAAAACTTATCACCTACTATAAGTTCATGGTGCAACTGTTACTAATGAAATGCAAATTCAGAATTTTTAAGAGCTCTAACAATCTTCATGGAACAATGTAGCCTTGATTATTGATGGAAACAAAGATGGTATAGATGAATTTGATATTGATGATCTAAATACAATAACCAAAAAGTGTTTTTGAAGCTGACATCAAATGGTTCCTCTGGATCATCTTCAAACTCTCAGAATGGTAGCCTTTCACCCACAGAAGACACAATGCAGCATAATGAAGATAATACTGGCTAATGGTGTATCTATTTGCATCATGTCAAAAATTCTCAGGACAACCTCTCTTCATCATATACTGATGATCTAATGTTCTCATTCTTTGCTAATCAGTCAAATAGTCCCACAACCGGATTGAGAGAGACCTAGAGCAGATTGATTCATGAAGATTGGAAAAATGAACTTTACATGGCAGGTGGCCATGCTTATGAATGAGGTTATGCGATATTAAAATAAACTGGAAGAAAGTTAATCTTCAATGGAAAAGAACCTGGTATGTTTTGATAAACTAAAGGTTGAATGCTTTAACTGTCATAGAATGGGCCATTTTGTAAGGGAATATAGAGCACCAAGAAATCAAGGGAACAGGAATGAAGATGCAGGGTATAGGAGCAGGGACAACACCAGAAGGACTGTACCAGTGGAGACCTCTGATGCATTGGTTGTTCAAGAAAATGCTTTGATTGTCCAAGATAGACTTGGATATGACTGGAGTTATATAGCTCAAGATGAACCAACTGAGTTTGCTCTCATGGCCTACACTGCAAAGTCCTCAGGGTCTGACACATAAGTACAATCTTGTTCTAAAAATTGTGTAAAAACATATAAAAAACTTCAAAAACAGTTTGATAAACAGAGACAAACTCTTAATAAGGCTAATCTAGATATTGTAGCTTATTAGTTAGGCCTAGAATCTGTAGAGGTTCAATTAATTGTTCATCAGAAAAATGAAGTTGTCTATGACGAAAAGATTGCAGTCTTAGAATTTGAAGTAAAAGACAAAAGTAATGCTATTACTAGACTTAAAAATCAGTTAGATGAAACCTTAAGAGAAAAAGATATTTTGAAAGCTAAACTGGAACAGTTTGAAACATCTTCTAAAAACTTAAATAAACTAATCAATAGTCAATTGAGTGCTAAAGATAAAACTGGTCTAGGATATGGAGATCAATTGAATGAAAATGATTCAAGTGGTAGTGAATTGTTTAATAGTGTATTTGATAGTCCCGTTCAAAGTGATGGAGATGACAATCATACAAATGATAGGTTCAAAAGGATAATGATAAGCATGCTGGTTCCTCCTCCTTTAACTGGGACTACATGCCTTCCCAGCTGAACCTATTTTTGCAGGATTATATGATTCTGTTTATAGCCTACCAGCAAATAAGACTAGTGCTAGTGTTGTCTTCAATTTGAAGCAAGTAACCTCTCAACTAGCAATACTAGTGTAGAAATGCCTAGATGTTGCATAAGTTGAGGCCAGTGGAGTATCATTTAAAGATTAGGTTAGTGATGAATGAGGACATTTTTTCAATCTAATGAAATACAAGCACCAGACAAACCTTTTTTAAAAGGATTGAGTTTACTAATGCTAGAAATTAATCTGTTAATCCTAAACAAGCTGAAAAACCTAGGATGATCACTCAAAATCCTAAGGTAGATAGAAGAGATTGGAATGGACAAATGACTCAAAAACTGGGGTTAGGATTTGGGTTTACAAAGAAAGCTTGTTTTGTTTGTGGCAGTTACAGCCATCTAATAAAAGACTATGATTTTCATGAAAAGAGAATGGCTAAATCTGTTTTGAAAGATATGGGAAAAGTTACTGGTCATAGGGAAGTTAGACCAGTTTGGAACAACACTCAGAGAATAAATCATCAAAATAAATTTGTTCCATCTGCAGTCTTAACAAGGTTTGGAAGAGTACCAGTTAGTGCTGCCAAGCAAAGCTCTTTCAGAGCAGCAGCATCAACTGGTGCAGTCAAACAAGTTAATACTGCTACCCATACAAATAGAGTGAATGTTTCAAAATTAAGAACAAATGCTTTTCATAAGTCTTATTCACCTGTTAGAAGGCGTTTTTATAAATCAACAACACCAAATATCAGGATTTTAAATGAAAAAGTTAATACTGTCACAGTAAATGGTGTTAATACTGCTGGGCAAATAGCAGTTAGTGCTGTTATGAGAAATGGGGTCACTGTTATTAAGGCCTCAGCAGGATGTGTTTGGTGACCTAAAATGACTGATTTAAACTATGTCTCCAAAGACAATAGTGGATCATGGATCTCAAAAGAGTAAATTATATAGATCCACAAGGCAGACTCAAGTCAGTAGTGGCTTGGGTCCCCAAGAGAGACTGACTCTCTTACTTTTGTGTGGGGAACTCCACAACAAGCTTTAAAGAACAAAGGAATATTTGACAGTGGATGTTCCAGGCACATGACATGGAACAAAGACTTCCTTACTGACTATCAAGACATTGATGGAGGTTTTGTTGCTTTTGGTGGAAATGCTAGAGGTGGTATGATAACAGGAACAGGAAAGATAAGAACAGATAAGTTAGACTTTGAAGATGTGTTTTTTGTTAAAGAAATAAAGTTTAATCTTTTCTCTATCTCACAAATGTGTGACAAGAAAAACAGTGTTCTTTTCACTAAAACTAAATGTCTTGTTTTGTCTCTTGATTTTAAGCTACTTGATGAAAGCCAAGTACTGCTTAGAGTTCCCAGGCAAAGCAATATGTACAGCTTTGATTAAAAAAATGTTGTTCCTTCTGGAGATTTAACTTGTTTGTTTGCAAAAGCCATAATTGATGAGTCTAAGTTATGGCATAGGAGGCTGGGTCATGTAAATTTTAAAACAATGAATAAACTTGTGAAAGGAAACCGTCTTCCATCAAAGATTTTTGACAATGACCATACTTGTGTTGCTTGTCAGAAGGGAAAGCAACATAAGGCTTCCTGTAAGGCTAAACTTATGAGCTCTATCAGCTAACCCTTACAAATGTTGCATATGGACTTATTTGGTCCAACATCTGTTAGGAGTATCAACCATAAGACATATTGCCTTGTAGTGACTGATGACTTTAGCAGGTTTAGCTGGGTTTTCTTCTTAGCCTCTAAGGATGAGACTAGTGGGATTCTTAAGAGATTTATAACAGAAATAGAAAACCAATTAAACCATAAGGTTAAAGTAATCAGGTGTGATAATGGGACAGAATTCAAAATAGAGAAATGAGCATGAATTCTGTGGGATTAAAAGGGATTAAAAATGGAAATTTAGTGTGCCAGAACTCTACAACAAAATGGAGTTTCCTTAGAAGAAAAGAACAGACTCTGATTGAGGCTGCTAGACGATGCTAGCAGACCACATCTACATACTGTATTTTGGGCTGAAGCCGTTAATACTGCTTGTTATTGTTCTGAATAGGTTTTTTAGTGACAAAGCCTCATAACAAGACACCCTATGAACTAATTGGCAGAACCACCAAGCATAAGTTTCATGAGACCTTTTGGATGTCCTGTTACTATCCTAAATACCCTAGACCCTTTAGGCAAAATTTATGGAAGGCTGAAGAAGGGTATTTTAGTTGGGTACGCGTAGTAAATAGCAAAGCCAACAGGGTATTTAATCTCACACAAGAAAAGTTGAAGAAATCTGCATGTAAACTTTTCTGAAAATAACTCAAATGTTGCAGGACAGGGACTTATAGCTTTTGATATAATTCATTAACAAATTCTATGAAATTATCAAACATTACTGCAGGGAATCAAACTAACAAAATTGCATGGTCAACACAAGAACTAATGGTAATTACGTTTTTGAAGAAAAATGTTGATGCTGGACAATCTGAAGAAAAGAATGTGTCTACTCAACAATATATTGTGTTCCCATTATGGTCTTCTATCTCTTCAAGCAACAAGAGCTTAGATGAAACAGATGAAGATGATACAGCTGATGATGCTGCTGGTGAAAAGCCTGTACAAAAACCAGCAAGTGAGAATGAACAAGCCTTGAAGAATGTTCTTGATAAGATGATGGATCAAGAGAAGGAGGCTAAAGAGCAATCAGATGCTGTTAGAAAAGAGTTTGAAGCACAATGTAACAGGCAGAATCTTTCAGGGAAGACTACTAGAGCTAGCAGCACTAATAGTTTTAATACTGTTAGCACACCAGTTAATACTGCTGGTGCATCAAGAATTTTTGGTGATGTTGGATCATCATTTGTTCCTCTTAGTAAATTCACTAATCTTCCACATGATCCACTCATGCCTGATTTGGAGGATACTGCTGAAGTTCCAAATACTAGCATTTTTGGCAGTGCTTATGATGATGATGATTTAGACACTTGCAATTCTCCTTATGTTGATCAAGTTGTGGGTGCAGAGGCTGATTTCAACAACATGGAACATTCCACTGTTTTCAGTCCTATTCTCACAACTAGAGTACACTCTATTCATCCTAAAGATCAAATAATTGGAGATCCAAGGTCAGCAGTACAAACAAGGGGCATGACAAAGAAGAGTTCTAGAGAACATGCTATGATTAGTTACATCCAAAAGCAGAGAAGGTCAAATCATAAAGATTTCCAAAACTGCTTATTTGCATGTTTCCTCTCTCAGCAGGAACCCACAAAAACAGCTCAAGCCCTTGATGATGAAAATGGGGATATTAAACCCAAATAGATCTATTTATAACACTCGTGCTTACAACATGTAATTAACGGTTCATGATAAGGCAGTAGTGGGTTAACAGTACTTAGGCATAACAGTAAAAGTGTAATTTAAAGTACTTGCGTCCAATCATAAAAACAAGCAATGTTTCTCACCCTAATATTTAAAATCAAGTAAGTTTGTAAAAACAAGAAAAGGGTGGGGCTATAAACTCACCTTAAGCAATTCGTACAACAGAGAATGTTTAGTCAAGTATGAAAGAGTGCAACTCCTAATCGCAACCTAAATGATGTATGCATGCTTTAGGTTGATGAAAATGAAGTATGAATATGTATATGAGTTATTTGACTATTTATCACCTTATCATGTCCAAGTTTGACTTTTAAAGTCAAACTATGTCTTTGTAAAAGTCAATATTTTAATAAAAGTTTCTAACACTTTTTATAAGAAAGTTTGTCCAACTTGAAGAGTCGTAGCTCGTTACTAAGTCTTTTCGTTAAATCCCTAAATTTATTTTGTTAGTATTTCATATCGTCTACTACTATTTTCTACGTAACGGTCGTTAAGTCTTTTTATAAGGAAAGATTTTAGAGTAGTACAAATAATATTCCTTCTTTTAGAATACACGTTTCCGACACTTTTAAAATATAGTTTTATAAAACAAAAAAGAGCTCAAGTGTGGACTTTTTATTTATATGACTTTTATATAAATGTTTTTAAATGTGGTTTCATAAATAAAATTGTAGTTTCATAAAAGAACAAGTATGGTGATAAATATATGCATAAATGATGAGATAAGTGTATGAATGCTATGAATGAATGAAAATATACAAGAAATATTTAGTTACAAAGATGAAGAAAGTAGATAAAGATTAACCAAAAAATATAAGTATATATAACCCGAACTTGATCCAAAGTTAACCCGAATAAACCAAACAATATATCACTAGTGTGTATATGAACCAAAGACTTAAAAGAAATCAAAGTGATGAACACACTAGGTGTGTATGTTTGTTGTGTCGGGCCAAGAGAGAACAAGAAGAGAAAGAGAGCAAAATTTTGCTAAGAGTTTATGTGTGTGAAACAAATGAAGGCATGAGCCCTATTTTTATACTTGAACTCACACATGGGATCCAAAGTGAGTGGGGCTCAAGTCTTACACAAGACAAAGTTGGTTGAGGTTATTGTGGGAAGGACATGGCAAAACAACAAAACAAGTGTGTGACCACCTAGTACTAGTGCAAGAAAACAAATCTGTCATGGTGGTGGGGAGTGATGTTGACCGGATATGGGGAGACAACGAGGGATAAAATATGATCACTTGGTACTATTGGTTAGGCTAGATGTTAAAATGGTGTGTAAGAATTGGTACAAATATGGTTAGGCTAGCAAACAAAATTCATGTGGTGTGTTTATGTGTGCGGGGTGATCGAACGAGTAACAAGGAGAGGGGAAGGGACCAACATTTTCAAAATTTGGATTTTTATACAACCCTTAATATCTAGATATTATTTTAGGAGAGAAATATGTATTCATGCATGCATGCAAATGCAAAGTGCTCTAACTATGAAACTTCTAAAACGTAAACGCGAGACGTATAAAAATATGTCCCGTAAAGTCGTGACACGCTAGTCATGAGTAGACTACACTTAGTCTAAATCCGGAACACGTCCAGTGATTGTTTCTCAGTTATACGCGGGACAACTTTTAGGTCAAATCAAATACGTAACTTATAAAAGTGAAACTAATGCACGTAAATGGAAAGTTATTGACCTGTGAAATTTCAGAGTGTCAGAGTTTCAGTTCCCAAGATCCTCATTGTCGTTTGTTGGATAACAAAGTGCACCAAAGACGTGAAGGAAATTGAGATCTGGTTTTTGGTCTTTGAGCAATTCATAAGGAGTCTTATTGTATCGGGTATGGATGAGGGATCTATTTTGAGTATAACAGGTGGTAGCAACAGCTTTAGCCCATAGAAATAACGGATATTTTGAGAATATAAGCATGGTCCTTGCAGCTTTTACCAATGTATGATTACGTCTTTCAACGATACTGTTTTTGTGACACCCCAAGAATTTCCGTTCAATAATTTAGCCGTTTCTGTTTAGTAATTTGAATTTTTAAAAGTTTCGTTTAGCTTTACCGGTTAACCGGGAAGTTGTTCCGTTATTATCTAAGAATCGTCACCGGGAGCGAACCGGGACACCAAACGCTGTAGTATTTTGGCAATAGCCACGTTTTTATGTTTTAAGGAAATGTTTAAAATTTTGTAATTTTCCGTGATACCGTTACTCGTTTCGTTATGTACGTGATGCGTGTTTTAATTTATGCATATGCATGTGCATGCAAAGGCCTTGGAAATTAATTCATAAATGAGCACTAGTTACCTAGAATAGTGGAAACCATTTTTGGTCCCCCCTTGGCCTTGTTCATAACCGGATATGCATGTATGCATGCATAGGATTCAAATTATAGGATTCAAATTTTGAAAACCAAATTCACTAGACATGGTAGCTTGAATTAAGGTTAGGACATGTACTAGGATTAATGTGATAGGAGGATCATTTTGGTCCCCTATTTTTGTCCCCTAACCGATTGGCACACACAAGGTGTGTAAGTGTGTGTGTGTGTGTGTAATCCTTGTACACATAATCATTTACTTCTCATTCATTCTCATTCATTTCCTTCACACACACAAAATCATTTCTCTTGTGCTCTCTCTCTCTAAACCACACGGCACCAACACAAACACATACATAACCATACATTTTTCACTTTCAATCATTTACATTTGAAGATATATTGTTCGAGTTGATTGTTATTTCATCCGGGTATTTTATAAAACAACGTTTGGGTTGTTTTTCGTTCTAATCATCTTTCGTCGTGTTTTCTTGTAAGTCATCTCTTCATTTTCATAAATAAGTTGTACTTTTGCATTCGTATGATCATTCCGAACAAGGTGTACAAAGCGGATCGTTGTGTAAATCATTACCTATTTTTCTATAAAACTACAAGTCTCAAAATTTAATCTTTTTATTTATAAATGGAAGAACATAAAAAGTAGTTGTACTTTTGTGCATAAAAGTTCGTTGTGACTATTTTGATATATATATTGTTATTACTACGGCTATATCATTTATTTAAGATTTATCGTATGTTGAGTTTAAATATGGTTGGCGAAGAGATTAAGTTAGATGTTGGATTTGTTGGAAGCGTAAATTGAAAGTCGAAGAGGTTTAGGTTTAGAACGGATTTGTTGCGATATTTGAGGTGTTGTCGAAAATAGATCGGATATTCTTTCGAGTCAATAAAAGATGTACTTTTGTGAAACGGATATTTTCACGAGTCGAGGTTGATAAAAATGGAAAGTCGATATTTTTAGAAAGGTCATGCCGAAATTTCATAAACTTTATAAAAGCGTCGAAAAATATACTTTTATTATCAAACTTATGATAAAATGAAGAATAACGTAAAGTGTCGAGTCTAGGTCAACATTTACGGTTATCGAGTCAACTTTGGTATGTCGGGTCACTAAAAGACGAAATACACTAAAAGACGAAATACACTAAAAGACGAAATACACTAAAAGACGAAATATTTTCAAAGATGTTTCAAAACGTCGAGACTTGTCAAAACTTATAACTTTCGAAAGTACGTTTGAAAAGGATACGCCGTGTCTACTCATGCTCGGATGATCAACTCTTGTGTTAAGCGTTATTCGTTGTACATTATTCTAAGACGACCACTATATACTAGGTTGTCGCCAGTACCGTGAGATTTGTTTTCGCTTGATTGATTCCTTTTGATCCACAACTCGCATAAGGTGAGTTCATAGCCCCACTCTTTTACTCGTTTTGAATAAATGTTTTATAACTTAGGGTGAGAAACATTGCTTGTTTTTAAAACTGGACGCAAGTACTATAAGTGAGATTTCCCTGTTTACATGTTGCCTAAGTAACGTTTAGACCACTATTTGCCTGAACTATCATGAACTGTTAATTCCTTGACCGGAGGACCGGTTGAGGGAGCACGAGTGAATAAATAGATCTATCGGGACTAATTATCCCTATCCGGGTGAGTAGCGCTCACTAGTTCGAGTTGTCCAAGGACTAAGGGATATATGTCATGTCAAATCTAGTTAGTTGGTCTTTGGTCGGACACCCGTAAGGGCAAGCAATCATTTGGCATGTTATATGCTACGTTCAGAATTAGCTTTGGTGTCATGAGCTTAGTGCAACGTAAATACCTCTTTATGTGAAGTTGTATATGTTATAACTGTCGCATACGTTTTGAAATCTTGTGGTCTACTATATCAACGTTTGAACTAAACCTATGAATTCACCAACTTTATGTTGACGTTTTAAGCATGTTTTTCAGGTGCTTAGCTTTGGACTTCTCTGATATGCTATGTGGAGTCTTCGTGCAATATGATATCATCTTTCAAGACTTTATTATCATTCATACTCGTTGTCTTTTGAACACTTAATTATGCTTCCGTAATGTTTTAAATTTTATTTCAAATCTTGTAAGACTTGTCCATTTTTTTAATGAATACAACGAGTTGTGATTTTCAAAACGTCCATTAGTGGTCGTTCTTTGTACTTTGTGTGATGAATATTATGACGTCACGCCCCCGGACACGTATTCCGTCCAGGCCCCGTTTGGGGGTGTGAAAGATTGGTATCCAGATCCAAAGTTATAGAGAACCAGGTAGTATATATTAGGTCTGGTCTATAACCAGTATCTGATCCTTATGTGCTTTTATGTGTGCCTTATATGTGATTTTGCTATGGCGTATACGTGAGTATCATTTTGCCTTGAGCATGCTATGATATGGGTTTACCTCTGCCCTGTGTTTATCGTTCCCTGCGTTATGTTTCTTTGCGTTTATTTTTGCCCTTGAGCTCTATTTTGCTATGAGCTTACGTTTGTCTTGTGTATGTTCTTCTCTGCGTTCACGTTTGCCTTACGTATATTTCCCCATTTACATATATGGAAGTTGTATATATATATATAACTTCCCTAAGACATTGTGAGTGACATAATGGTCTCGTTGATTTTAAGACATTGCAAGTGAAACAATGGTCTCGTTTATTTCTAAACATCGTGAGTAATACGATGATCTTTAAAACTTTTCGCGACTTTACATTATACCGTTTTGCGTAATTTTGGAAACCCGTTGCAGTCTGTCGACCCCACTGATCATCCTACTATTCGACTCGGAAGACGACTTTGAACACCCGCCCCATACTGTTGAAACACCTACGTCATCTCGTCACGTCTCAACTCTTCTTACTTCTCGTAACTTCTAGAAACATGCCGATTAACTCGCACACAACTTTAACCCATCACCTCATAACATTCCATTTCTTTTTAGAAATACGACTTTTGAAATTTGACTTATTTTATTTCCTTTACTCCGTTCAATTTTGAAGAAAATACCGACAACAAGACAAGGAATGAGTTCCACGAGGATCGAGCGTATTGTAACCCGACAAATTTCTAATGCTATTAAAGCTATTGCCGCCTATGAGGTAAACCCGTGTGGCTGACGACTAAATGGATCAGGTCGTACGTTAGGAAACTGAAATGGTAAGGAATGCCAACAACGAAATAAGCGACAAAAGGTCGTGAGAGCTTACATTGCTAGACCAAATAACAAAAATAGATATGTAGGAAAGTTACCCTTCTACAACAAGCGTAAGTTGCGCCACACTAGACCATGCACTGTTGAGTGCAATAACTGCGAGAGATTTGGCCACATGGCTAGAGATTGTAAGAAACCCGTTTTAATAACAATTTAGAGGCCGTAGTGGCAAATTAGAAACCGGAAATACCTATTATAAGTGTGGAAAATCGGGACATTACAAGAGTGGTTGTCCAAATCTAAACCGTGTGAACCGTAGTTGAAAAGTAAAAGCTCGCGAGAACTCCCAGGGTCGTCAGAGATAATGTTGATACTTAAAGAGAGATTTCCTATCGTACCTAGTATAACCTAAGTAGACTTGAATAGTAACCATGATAGTATTGCACTAGTACTTCCTTGTGAATTTCATGTATTGTGTGGATGTTTTTAAACCATCTGTTCATTTTGAGTGGTGGCTGTTTGACCGAGAAAAGAGTAGGTCGGGTGCGAGGGGCCCGGTCTAGAGGTCAGAGTTAAGAGGGTTACGCTTCCTGTGTTGCCAAGGGTTATTCATGAGCCCTGCTTAGGAGGGAACAGTTAGGTTAATATGAGAACATTGGGAGATTTGGTTCAGAGGTTCCATGATCACTCACAGGCTATCCTAGTCCATCGTATACATGTCATTGAGGGAGTCCAGAGGGAGTAGGGACATAGGATTGTTGGGGTTTTGTGTCAGTAGTTATTTGCTTTATAATGAGAGGATTACTGATTGGAGAGGGATAACAAAAGGCTCAGTGTAACACCCCCATTTTTACCGATAGCAGCGAGCTAATATGGGTATTAACTTCAATGTACAATATATCATATCATAGAAAAAGATGCACAAAAGAGTCATTTTTGAAATAAGTTACCATTCTTTAGTTTCATCAGTGTTTTTACAAAAGAGAGGTCCCACATCTAAAATTTACAACATTTGAATGTAACGGTTTTTCATCTTCAAGTCCTCGCCACTCCATTCCATTAGTACCTGAGATAATAACATGCTAAAAAGTCAACACAAAGGTATGAGTGATAAAATCCATAGGTTTAAGTAATATAATTTTGAATGTAAGTGCGTTTATTCGGGTTACGTGGATATTTCACCGGTATTGAAATATTTATTATTGCCTTTAGCTTCATATGAATCGAAAAGCTTAGGGTATGTTTTACTTATAGCCCCTTCGAGAGTAGAGAGAGAGAGGGGGTGAGGGTACCCTTTGCCGATATTCCCGATGTGATTTCTATTGATGTGCATTTGGCTTCTCTTAACTGGGGTACCCAACGGGGGATTACAGCCAAATAGATCTATTATAACATTCTTGTCTTACTACGGAGAGTAATTAACGATTCATGATTATGGGGACTTAAAGGCAAAGCAGTTACTTAGGCAATAGTAAATTGAATAGCATACATAAATAATTGCATTAATGTTTATAGCATGTATCCCCCTCGCGGGGTTTTTTAAAACATGTAAATAAGTTAAAAGCGAGGTTAAGAAATTCAACTGGAATAGTTATTGGGAAATTGGATAGCATTGTATTTGAATTGATTGTAACGGCTTCGTCACATGCAACCTGTGAATTATATGTTAAGTCTTTATGTAATTTTTGATATTGATGTTGTTGATTTTTGATACTAAAGATTAATCATAACATCGTTGCGGGCATACATATAATTCAGAAAGTCATTCAGTAATGTTTTGAGGAGCTAGGGCATTTAAATCGTAACCCAACAACTCAGTCATAACTAATCTTGATGAAACTCCTTAATATTTTTTTGAATGCTCTCTTAGTATTTGTGGTTTAATATGAATCGGGGACATGATGTTTGAAAAGGCACATCGATGTTGACTGTTATAATAGTTTATTACATAAGACAGTTTTAAGCCATTTATTTAATATATGGAAAGTTAAGCACGTCATGCGTTAATTAAAGTTATGGCTTGTAATGTTTGAATGGTGTTTTTATACTTTTCAAAATGTTACATTTTAGACATTGAGTTTGAAGAGTGGCAGAATATCCCTTAGGAGTTTGCACTTTTACGAATTGGTATCCTCAAGTTTAAAATATATACCAATTAAACCTTATACTTTAAAGTGGCATAATAGACACTTTAGTTTTAACTTTAATAAATTGACAATTTTAGTCCTTGTAGTTATAAGTTTTTAAAAGTTACGATATTTCTCCTTGCATGGTAATTTTTACAATACATGTACTAATACCATGCATCATATTTAACATTTCAATAGACTTTTATAAGTTATAATAACGAAAATATGATGATTTAAAAACAACACAAGTTTAAATTTAATGATTCGTTATAAGCTAGGAAGCTAAACGGGTCATATTAGGGGTTTTAAGCTCAAATTCTTTCATGACTTATCAAAGACCTTATTTTAATGTTAGTTAAGATTATTGGGATAGATTATAACAGTAGTTTATAATCTTAGCTTATAGATTAAGCAAAAATATGAAATTAGGGTTTTGGGTGTACGGTTTTGGATCAAAAAGGTAAAACACATAGGTTTTTGAGTTCAAAGCTTTATATTATGATTTTAGCATGATCATATGAACATTATAAAGGTATGAATACAGAATATAAAGCTTAGAAGAACCTGGTCTTTGTGTTATAGCTGAATTGGTTCAGAAATCGGGGGGGGGGGACTTTTAGCTTTCGTAAGCCTTGAATAAAGACTCAGGGGCTTCGTTTTCTTGGTTTCATTTGGATTCCTTTCTGAAATTAATCTTTATTAGGATCTCTTAGGATCTCTTTGAGCAAAGTAGTGCTTCTATGTATGGGTTTATAGAGGAGGAATGTGGGGGGGGGGGTGGGAAGTAAAATGAAGTGTTATGGTCCCTATTTATAGTCGAACTACCCTTAGGGCTCAAGGTAAGCTTGAAATCTGAGTTAGAACAAGTGTATAAGCTAGGTAGGGATGTGGAGAAGCTATTGTATGAGTTGTAGAAGCTAGGAAGTAGCTTTGATGTATTGTTTTGTTTTGGTGATGTCGCGGCTAAGCAGGAAGATAAAGAACCATGTGATGAATTTTTTTAAAATATAAATGAAGTAGTTATTTAGGAGGGTGCTTTTAAGAAGCTTAGGAGGTAAAGGTGCCTTGTCATTGAGTGCTTGGTTGCAAGAAAAAACTTTCAAATGGGTCACTTTGCAAAGGGTTTTTTATTTCGGGTACATTAGGGCCCCTATTAGGTTTCAAGCTTGGATTTATGTACATTTGATTCAGGAATGATAGGTTACTAATACCTAAGAATTACATTAAAGGGATTATAATCAAAATTTGATAGGTGGGTTTGGTTAAAATGGGTTAGAAATGAGGGGTAAACGGCGGGTTCATATAATTCCATTTAGGGCACAATTAGGGTTATCTAGATTTATTTCTTGTATTGTTGCTTAATATATGGTGAAATATTGATGGATGTGATGATTAATGTTGTAATTTATGTTATTACCACTTATTTGAGAGTTGGTTTGGGTTTACAATGGATAAAATCAAGAAACGGGTCATGGTTTAAAAACTAGCTCGGTTTTAGGGTTTTTAGGTTTTGATTTAGGATTTTGAGTGTAAAAAAGATGTATGGATAAGTTTTTTGAATAGAATAATAGGGTTTTTTACTCATTGTATATTGAGTTTAGTTAGCTTGTACACAAGTGGTGGTGAAGAGATTAGAATTAAATAACGTATGGTTTAAAACGGCTATTTTTGAGATCATACTATTAGCCTTGTATATTGTGCTTTTAAGGACTTGTACTTTGACTTTGAGAGATTTTATATTTCAAATGAGATGTTATATTGCTTGTTTGTACATATGTTTAGTAGCTTGTGCATTCACTTTTAGTGTTTAATTCCTTATGGAATTAGGGTTTAAAGGCATACGGCATAACGGTGTAAAGCCCGTTTTGATATTTAACGTTGCCGAAAGGGTACTTATTGGATAATAATGTACTTTGTTAAAAAATGATATTATGATATTGACCTTGATATATTATGAAGTTGGATTTGACATACATGAAGATACGATTCCATTATGTAGGTTGGCCTGAGCCCGTTATACTTTAGTTATGCAAGAAATGTTGTACATCGTGATTTGGGCAATGTAAAAAGGTTTTAAAGTTTATTAAATGTAAATAAAGCAAAAAATTCCTTGAAAAAAGGTTGAGTTCATTATAATTGATGATTGTACATCAATCTAACTTAGTAGCAGGATATTTTACATTTATGATATTATTGGGTTGTTATAGTCCCCCATCCTTACAGAAATCTCGTCCCGAGATTTAATTGAATTTCGAAGAGATGATTGAAAACAGATGAGGATATTTAGCACGAATTTTATCTTCGCGTTCCCATGTAAACTCTGGTCGCACTTTTAGAGTTTCATCGCACTTTGATTATAGGAATACGACTTCGCTTAAGTTGCTTGATTTCACGATCCATAATTTCCACTGGTCCTTCTACAAAGTTGATGAATGAAAGATTCATCGGAATAAGGCATTTTTGAGATTAGAAATGTGGATCACTACTAAGATTTTTGGGAAGCTCTAGTTTGTAAGACACTAGGCTCAATTCTATTCAAGAATTTTAATGGGTCACAATGTATGGGATTAAGCTTTCTCGTTTTCTCCAAATCGAAAAGATATCTTTGCTAGGTGATGCTTTCAACATAACACGATTGCCAACTTGAAGTTCTAAAGGCTTTCGCCTCACATTGGCGTAACTTCTTTGTCGATGACGAATTTGCACGATCTTTTTAGTAGTTTCTTGAATTATTTCTGGTCCCGAGATTTAGCTGAATGCCGGAGTGATGTCAAGAAATGATTATGAATTGTAAGAGAGTTGCAAATCATGTTGGATATAAATTTTGGAAATGAACAGATGATGACTAGATACTTAACCGTATGAAGGTAATAATGATAATAAGGAATTTATTTGTACAAACGGATTTGAAAGAAACTTGTTTGTACGAATGCCATACTTAAGCCTACTCATTTATAATTTGTCATTTACAAACAGAGGCGTCCCAATCCTTGTAATTGAGAATTTATAAATTCATAGTTCGGAGGTTTATAATTTCCTTATTCAAATGAAGAAGCGTCCTAATTCATTTCAATAAGATGATTATAAATCATCCTATTTAAGCATAAAACATGATATCAAAACGGTATTAGGTAGAAGATAAAACTATGAGAAGGATAATGAGACATTAAATCACACGATACCGATCCAGAAATCACATTTGGAGAATTCAAGCATTACCAATTCCTCTTCTTCTGAGTAATTTCAAAATTATTCTCAATTGTTCTGCGTGTTCTTCTTTGTTATAAGAGTAGATAAGAGTAGATAAGAATATCATTGATGAACACTATTATGAATTTGTCTAAGTATGGTTTACACACCTGATTCATGAGATCCATGAATATGGTAGGCGTGTTAATTAAACCAAATTACTTGAATTTTATAGTGTCCGTATCTTGTTCTGAAAGCAGTCTTAGGAATATCTTCATTCTTACTCTTAATTTATGATAGTCTGATCTTAAGTTGATTTTTGAAATATAAACACTGAACCATGAAGTTGAGCGAATAAGTCATTGATATCTGGGTGATGGTTAAGTTTATTCAATCTCGGTGATAGATATATATTCTAAAGGATATAAGAGAAAATCGGATATCCTGGTATATATTACATTTTTGATTTTTATAAGCGTGATATAAGATTTAGTCGGGTTTTGTTTTGGTCACTTTGAGTGATCAAAGTTTTACCGTTGATAGAATTGTGGATGACTATTATTTGTCTCAGAAATGTTTGGATGTTACATGGGGATAATTATTCCATACCAATGATGATGCTGAAATAAGATTAATTTTGAAAGGTAGGTTTTACAAAAGTCAGAAGACAACCTAGATAACGTACTATGAAATAGTGAGGTATAAAACAGAATTGTATTATATCGTGAACAACTTGCCTTTATACTTTACATATTTGACAAGTGTTTTAATTTATACCACACACCCTGTGGTTAGGTTCTAACATAGCTATAACTAGGATCTAATCTAGTAATTCGAGGGTCCTTTGGTTCTGCAGTTCCTAGTTTAATGACCTATCTTGTTGCAAATCTGACACTTGACAGTGCAAACTCCTGTGTGTTGCGGGTGCATCTCATGTAAACAAAAGGAAGGTATCCATGGTATCCTTTGGCAGGATAAGTACTAATAGTTTCTTGTATTCTATTCTGCTGGTGGTGGTTGTGATTGTTGTGGTTATTTTGATAGTTGTTATTGTTGCAATTGTTGGAGTCGTTATTGTTGTTGTGGTCATTGGGGTAGTTGTTGTTGTTGTCGGTGGTGTTTCTTTTATCATCAAACTTTCGTTTATGGTTATTGGTTTCTTGTACAGAATTGTGTTTCATTAAATGCTTTATTAACTTCTGTGTCATGGTAATAGCTTCTTCCATTTTCCTAATCTCGGTTTGAGGACAATACTTTTCTATCAAGAGTCTTTTAAATTCAGACCAGGTGATTTTATAGGCTTCTTCTATTCCAATATACTGGGTAAATGAATTCCACCAGAACAAAGCTTCCTTAGTGAGGGTAATAACAGCAAAACTCACTTTGTTCTTCTCGGCACATTTGCTACGAGAAAATATCGATTCAGTCTGTTTAAACCAGCGAATGAGACCAACAGCTCCGTCCGTACAATTGAAGTAGAAAAGTTGGTAACTTGTAAACTCCTTGTAAGCGCATTTCCTTGCTACAGGAGTTTTTCTTGGTTTAGAGTTGGGATTGTTTGTACTTGCCATTATTGCAGCTTGTGCTTCCAGAACTGTGGCAACGCTATGAGCAACTAGTTTCTCGATGGTAGCATGAGTCAGGACTGGTGCTTCAGATGTTGACATCCTTTTGGGAGGCATTCTATCAACATAAGATAACACGTAATAAGAATCCATATAATGATAGTCATATCACAAGTCATTGTATAAAAATTAAAATTTTCATACTTAGTGATATTGAATATCATTGTGTGAGTTCTAACAAGAAATACATATTCCTTGATATTACATTGTAGGATATAACAGGAAGTTTTGGAATTTAAGATTTTCATATATGAACGTTCAAACAAGCATTTGACTTATTAGATTCCTCGGGATTAGTTCACTTTCCAGTGGTCGTAGTATGATTTATAATGAGTTATCTAACTCTGCATAGATAAACTCATTGAAGGGATAATCGGGTGGTGGCCTAGTTAATTGATGATGAAGACGGAGATAACAAGAAATGACATATATGATATTGAAACGGTAAGGTAAAATGGAATTTCAACTTTATTTATAGATAACTTATCTTACATAACCTAAGATCTGACAGGTGTTGCTACTTATACTACGTGTCCTTAGATAAAAAGCGATAAAGATAAGGTTTCGATCTAGTAGTCTTGTATATTCAGAAGGGATGTCAAGTCTACTTAGCGTAAGTTACATCCAAGAAGGCCGAGGATAAGTCGAAGGAGAAGCGACTTGAGGACGTGCCAATCGTACGGGAATTTCCAGAATTATTTCTAGAAGACTTGCTTGGACTGCCACCAGCTCGACAAGTTGAATTTCAAATCGAGTTAGTCCCTGGTGATGTACCTTAGCACAGCCATCCGACCGATTAGTCACAAGCCTGAAAAAGCAAGATTTAATCCACATGGGAGTTGCAAGAACTTTCTGCAAAGGATTTATAAGACACCAGTTCCTCCCCCTGGGAGCTCCGGTTTTGTTTTGACAAAAAGAAAGATGGTTCTTTCGATGTGTATCCGACTACCGGAACTAAACAAAACTTATTATGACGAACCGATACCAACACTTTCAAGGATCAACCTTTTTTATTCAAACTACAAAGGGTCAAGAATCTAACTGTAAGATCGCCCTGAGATCTGGTTTATCATCAACTCAAGTTTCGTGATGAAAGACCTTCCCAAGACTTGCATTTTAGGACTCACTATGGTCACTACAAGGTCCCATGTAATGCCGTTTGGTTTGACTAACGCACCAGCGGTATTCATGGATTTGATGAATCGGGTGTACAAACCGTACCTAGATAGATTCATGATTGTATTCATCAATGATATTTTGATCTAATCCAAGAGCAGAAAGGAGCATAAAGGGCACCTTAAGTTGATTTTAAGTAAAGAAATTGAAGGATGAGGAAGATTTTACGCCAGAATTTTCAAAGTGGCGAATTTTTTGCTGTCAAAGGTACAATTTCCTCCGGTCACGTGATTGATAATGAAGGGCACAATTCACGTTGGATACAGCTAAGATTGAGTCTATCAAGGATTGGGCTTCACCCAAGACTACTCCACCGAGATTCGTCAATTTTTAGGTTTGGCCGGTTACTACCGACAATTTATCAAAGGTTTCTCAAAAATCGCTAGCCTATGAAGAAGTTGACTCATAAAAGCATGAAGTTTTATTGGGGAGAAAAGGCAGAGGCTGTGTTTCAGCTGTTGAAACAAAAACTGTGTAGTGAGTCAATTTTGGCTTTACCTGAGGGAAGTGAGAACTTCGTGGTATACTGTGATGCTTCGCATAAAGGGTTGGGCGCGGTTTTAATGCAGAGAGAGAAGGTCATAGCCTACGCATCCCACCAACTCAAGGTTCACGATGAATAAGCTATCTACACACGACATAGAGCTGGTGCAGTGAAGTGTTTTGCCTTGAAGATGTGGAGACACTATCTGTACGGTACAAAGTGCGTCGTGTTCACTTATCACAAGAGCTTGCAACACATTCTCGATCAGAAGGATCTGAACATGAGAAAACGACGTTGGTTAGAGTTATTGAGCGACTACAACTGTGAGATTTAATATCACCCAGGAAAGGCAAACGTGGTGGCTGATGCCCTGAGTCGAAAGGAAAGAAGTAAGCCGCTACGAGTTCAGGCCTTAGTTATGACTATAGGGTTAAATCTTCCTAAGCTGATTTTGAATGCTCAATCGGAAGCCAGAAAAGAAGAGAACTTCATCAACGAAGATTTTCATGGCATGATCAATAAGCTAGAACCACGTGCTGACGGAATGTTATGTTTGAACAATCAAAGTTGGTACCGTGTTTTATGGTAACTCTAAAGGCTTTGAATATGCAATGAAGTCTCTATATGGTCAAAGTATTCCATCCATCCTTAAGAAGCTGTATTGGTGGCCCAACATAAAAGCAGAAATTGCCATTCATGTCAGCAAGTGTTTAACGTGTGCCAAGGTTAAGGTAGAATATCAAAAGCCATCTAGTTTGTTAGTTCAACCAGAGTTCCCACAATGGAAATGAGAGAATATAGCAATGGACTTTGTGACTAAGTTGCCAAGGACGACAACCGGTCAAGACACGATTTGGGTAATCGTTGATTCCGTCCACACAACAGTCCTTCATATTTTTCTTGCCGAAATTCGAGAAGATGATACGTTGGAGAAGTTGACGAGACAATCATTCATCTAGGAACGCGAAGGTCAGTTTCGAAGGAAATACTCTCACCTAATTCCCAACAACCCTAAAAAAATCGAATACCACACACTGAGCTTCAGGACGAAACTCTTTTAACGGGGAAAGAATGTCATAACCCGTAATTTTCCGATCAGTAACTTTGCCGTTTCCATTCAGTATTTTAAATTTTATGAGTTCTGTGTAATTTTTTTTCGTTTAACCGGGAAGTTGTTCCGTTATTATATGAGAATCATCACCGGGAGTGAACCGTGACACCAAACGTTGTAGTATTTTGGCAATAGCCACTATTCATATTTTAGAGCAATATTTAAAATTTCATAATTTTCTGTGTTACCGTTACTCATTTCGTTATTTACGTGATACGTGTTTTGATCTATACCTATGCATGTGCATGCAAAGCCTTAGAAATTAAATCCAAATATGAGCACTATGACCCTAAAATGTTGGAGACCATTTTGGTCCCCCCCCCCCTTTGCCTTAGCATAACCGGATACACACATACTCCCTAGCATTGAAATTTTGATACAACTTAACATACTTCTTACAAAGTGGCTTGTACAAGGTCCTTCCTAGGCTCTCATTCGCGGATCATTTTGGTCCCCCTTTTTCCCTTGTACTCGGCCGAACAAAGACATGCACCAAGTCTAGATGCATCCCATCTCATACCAACATATAACCACCTATTTTCATTTACTTCTCATTCACTCCTAAACAAAATCTCTTACTAGAAAAACACACACATTCTCCTTCCTTTTTCTTTCTTGGCCTACGCCTAAAAACACCCACATAAATCTATTTGTTTTTAATCTTTGATCCACCATTTGAAGATATATTGTTCGAGGTTGATTCTTGTTTCTATCCGGGTAGTTTATAAACAACGTTTGGGTTGTTCTTAGTTTCTAATCATCTTTCGTCGTGTTTTCTTGTAAGTCATCTCTACTTTTTCATAAATGAGTTGTACTTTTGCATTCGTATGATCATTCCGAACAAGGTGTACAAAGCGGATCGTTGTGAAAATCATTACCTATTTTTCTATAAAACTACAAGTCTCAAAGTTTAATCTTTTTATTTATAAATGGAAGAACATAAAAAGTAGTTGTACTTTTGCGTATAAAAGTTTGTTGTGACTATTTTGATATATATATTGTTATTATTACGGCTATGTTATTTATTGAGATTTATCGTATAGCGAGCTTGAATATTGTTGGCAAAGAGATTAAGTTAGATGTTTGTTTTGTTGGAAGCATAAATTGAAAGTCGAAGAGGTTTAGGTTTAGAATAAATTTGTTGTAATATTTGCGGTGTTGTCGAAAATAGATTGGATATTCTTTTGAGTCAATAAAAGATGTACTTTCATAAAACGGATATTTTCACGAGTCGAGATGAATACAAATGGAAAGTCGATATTTTTAGAAAGGTCATGCCGAAAATTTATAAACTTTATAAATGTGTCGAAAAATATACTTTTATTATCAAACTTATGATAAAATGTAGAATAACGTTAAGTGTCGAGTTTAGGTCAACATTTACGATTATTGAGTCAACTTTGGTGTGTCGGGTCACTAAAAGACGAAATACACTAAAAGACGAAATACACTAAAAGACGAAATACACTAAAGACAAAATACACTAAAAGACAAAATACACTAAAAGATGAAATACACTAAAAGATGAAATACACTAAAAGAAAAAATATTTTCAAAGATGTGTTAAAATGTCGAGGCTTGTCAAAACCTATAACTTTCGAAAGTACGTTTTGAAAAGGATACGCCATGTCTACTCATGCTCGGATGATAAACTCTTGCATTAAGCATTATTCGTTGTACATTATTCTAAAACGACCACTATATGCTAGGTTGTCACCA
>BQNB010029959.1:0-55312 GCA_026074375.1 Tanacetum coccineum
TCTTAGACAACTTCTTGTCTGTGGGAGAAATAATGCACTGAAACGTACATTAAATCTCTAGGTTAAGACCGGGTTACAGTTTGAAATAACTGCAAGCCATTTATCTGATTTTTTTTATTTTTTTCCTTTTTCTCTTTTTTTTGTTTTTTTTTTCAAATATACACAATATACAAAGGATACAATGCTTTAGCATTCAAAAATACCTGATATCCCCTTAGAACCAGCCTTTCGATCACTAAGTTTGCAATCAGGGAACCTAGAGATGCCTTCCAGTGGGCTTCCACTGAGGCTTGGTATTAGCAATATTTTTGCTAATGGAGTTCCAGACTCTCTTAATGGGTTTCCCAACCTTATTAATGGGTTTCCATTCTTTTGTTGGTTGGCGTGTACTACGCTTAGTCGGGTGGGGTTTATCATTCACAGAATCATCACACATAACCAAACAAGCATTATGATTAGAAAAAAACAAAGATTTGTTACATGCACCACAATCATTGTTCGAATTTGAAACAAAAACAGAATGTTTAACAAGCAAATTAGAATCAACACGATTCTTTTTATTCAAAGTCCTATGGTGTGCTTCTACTCTCCTCGCATTCGCACTCTTAGCCGGCAAAGAACTATGATTCTGAGGGGCTCTCTTAGGCACAGGTTTGCTGGCTCCAGAAGTGGGTTTTACTCCTGTAGGCATAGGCACACACACGTTAGTTTGCTTATTATGATGCACTACTAGTTTTTGAGTTGGTTTGAGTGAAGGTCTGGGGGGTTCAATAAAAGTTACTTGCTTCGTCTTAGGTAACTGGGTTGATTTGACCCAGTTAGCACGTTTGGGTGGTGGAATATACTTAGAACCTAAGTTGTACATTCCAGGAGCAAGCACTTTGGGTGTCTCAGAAGTTGAAGGTCCACTACTTGTTTTACCAGTCACTTGGGCTTGCAGCTTTGTATGTTCTGCAGTTAAGGCACTAAGCTTTTCAGTGTACGCAGTACGTGAGTGAGTATTCGCCTTTGACAGTTCATCATACCGTCTTTTCAGACTCACATTTTCTACCTTAAGGCCATCTAGCTGAATCCTAAGGGAGGTAATCATATCTTGCAACTGAATTCTGTCAGTGTTAGGCCTGTTCGGTCACATAACTACCTTGCAGTGGAACTACATTCAACACCTTCTGATGTTGATCTGAGCATCTAAATTTTCCTGAATCGTGGCATCTTTCCCTTGAAGCTGATCTCTTAACTTATTTATTTCAAAAATGGCATTAGATGTCACTGCACTGTTTATAATTCTGAAATTTAAGTTGTAAGCTAACATAATTCTGTTCGAGAAAGGCATATAAAGTTTTATGTTTCAAGGATTTTTCTGGTTGTTAATTAGCCATTTTGTTTTGAAATCTCAGCTTAAAGTTCAGATCTTTATTGTGTTCCTTCTCACATTATAATCTAAGATTATCAAAGAAAAATTAGAAACTAGTGGTAACAGAAATCAGAATAAAGACAATAGAGCGTATACCCCCCCCTTATCTAAACATTAGCAAAAATTAAGCTGTCATTTTTGATTAAAAGATTTTTTTCTCTATTATCAGGTTTTTATTTTCAAGCACACAACGTTCATATTCATCCTCTAACGCATAGTGAATCTCCTTAAATTCTGTACTTCCCTTGACATTGTGTTCATTAGCCGTTTGTACGTTGTTTTTTTTCCCTCGTCTTGAAATATCAAAGGAAAAGGTACAATTGTTGCCAAAGCAAACTCTTCTCGAGTATTCATAACACGGGAAGTGGACCACTTATAGTGGTTTGACTGTTGTTCTTTTTTTATGATCGCATCAAAATTGGGGAAACAGCTTAATGTTGTTAGGGTAGCCAAGAACTTGACTTGGAGGCGAGGGACTTTTTAGTCACATATAGGAGTAAACAGGTGTTGGCTAGGGGTACTAGCTTGACTAGAATTTTGTTGGCAGGAAGCAATACAACCTGTTCTCGAGAACAGTTCTGCTGTGGAACGAAACTTGAAGGCATTTGAGCTTCTCATAGAAGCCATTTGGGTCTAAACGTGCCTGGCTTTTCCTTTCATTTAGCACATATCTGACTTCAGCATTGGCTAATGTTTAATCAGTATCCCACGCATTACTAGCATTAAGACCGGGAGCTTTTTCCACCATATCGTGGGTGTACCTGTCGACTAGAATATCTTGTGCAAGTCCTGTGATGCATTTTGGTGTTCTGTGAAAGCAATTGGAATTAGTATGTAGTTGGCATTTGAAACTTTTGTAAAATATCAGTTGAACTTTTTTTGCACTTTTTTAAACATACTATTTTCATCGAGGTTATTTATCCTCAAGTTCCTTTTTGTCAGGTTAACACCTTTTAGAATTTTCAGTTTTCAAAAAATTCAATTGAAACATCTTAACTTTTTAGGTGATGTTTTTTGAGCTTCACTTTCTCTTGCTTATGTTCAGCCGTTTTTTCGTAATAGCTGAGTCACTAGGTTTTGTTCCTGTATAACTTGGAGTTCTAAGGTCAAGTTTCATGTTGGGTTCTAGGCGAACAATTTCCTAGCTTACATTTTGCAAGCTCAGCTGTTAAATTCTGATTTTTCAAGACTGAGATCCTGATTTTCCTAAGTTTTTTCATCTAGAGTATCTCGCATTTCATCAAGAATGGTAACCATAGAGATATTAGCAGATGACCCAGTAGATACCTCAGTTGGAACAACTTTGGCTCTGCGTTCAAGTTCAAGCTGATGATACGGAGTCGTATTGTCATCAAGCTCTGACTCAACATCAGAGTCTGATTGTTCTTCGTGGTGATTTATGAGGGACAGTGCTATTCACACTATCATTTATTTGAATAGCATTGGGGTGTACCTCATTCACATGATGATTGTTGCCACTGGTGGATGACAGATTGGCCATGAAAGCAGCTGCAGCATTGGGGCCTTCATCCACGTCTGAATCATAAGCATCCTCATGGTTGACTTCGAAGATGTTTGTTGTAGCCATTGCCAGAGGTTGATCATAGGGAGCAGTACATTCCACATTGGCGAGGAATGCTTCAGCTTCAGCATCAAGAGTAACTCCTTTACTTTGCTTCCTATGAGCAGCATCTTGTCTTTTAAAGTACTGAGAATCCTTCGCTCCTTTGGTTCTTTGCACTTAGCCTTGACAACATAGCCCTTCCTCCGGCAAGTTATAACATATCACCTCTTCCCTGTTAGCAGTAGTCACTATTACCATAACTTTGATTGCCTCTCGGTCTGTGTTTCAGACATTCCCTGGTAGCTTTCTCCTGACGGGTCAGTAACAATTTGGCCGTCATGAACCGTAGCATGTGTACTCGAGTTGGGGTGAACTGAGCTGATATTGGTAGGAGGAAACTGACTTCTGGGGAATACCACTTAAAAGTGGATTTGATCATCTGTGTCATAGTGGCCATCATTGCGTCATTTGGAGACAAAACAGCTGGTTGTGGTTGTGAGGTAGAGAGTGGTGGAAGAGATGTGGTTGGTGTTGCTTGAGCCATATAAGCCAATGAATCAATGATACTTGAAGACTGCTCTTGTTTCTTGAGAGTCTTTGTGGCATGAGGCTCATAGGCTTTCAGGTGGGTATAAATAGGAACATAAGTTTGTTGTTGAAATGTCCATGTTTGCTTCACATTAGTTTCATATGTAACCGCGTAAGACAGAAAGGTTGTTGGACATAAACTGGTGTTCAGCTGATGAGTCAGGAATGTCAAGGGTGTAATCTATCCATATCATTCACCAGCTTGTGGAAACGTACAAAATAGTCATGAATTGGTTCGTTTCCTATGGCACGAAATCGTTCGAACTCATCAAATAGGTCTTCCTTCCTTTGCTGTAAAGTCCTGCCTGAACCTTGCATAAGCAATCCACATTATCCAACATCTCTTTTAGCCAGTGTTTGTTGATTCAGGATGTTGAAACTATGAGTAGGATGAACATGAATGGAATGATTTCAGCCTGTGTATCAGCATTCTCACAGTTGGTTTCTTCAGGTGTAAACTCTGAATCAAGTTTCATTCTTGGCATGTTCACTCCTGTCTGACCTTCAGTTGGAGCATCAGTAACCATAGGGTGTGGTGAAGGTCCATTTTGAATGGAGTTCCAGATAAGTTTGCCAAGAGGTTTTCCTCGAATGTACCTATGAATACGAATTTTCCAAGAATCGTAGTCACTCTCAACCAACATAGGAGGACGATTGTCCGTTCCCGCTGCACTGGATTCTTTATCAGTTGACATTTTAATTTAAGTATGAATGAACGGATCGCAAGTGATTGTTGATTTGTTTGATTATTTGGTTCGGTGATAATTAAACTCTTAACTAGTTCGGTTTGTGAAGTGATTAACTAGTTCGGTTCATATAAGGTTGTAGTGGTTCGGTCCTTGAGGTGTGGTCAAGTTCGGTTCATGAAGAGGTTATTCGTTCGGTTCCAACTAGTATGTCACTCGTTCGATCGTTGAAGAGTTGTACTCGTTCGGGTTCAACTCAAGACCCTCGTTCGGTCCTGAGGCTTTGTCTTGTTTGGTTCTTGAAGGTGTACACTGGTTTGGTTTACACTGAAGTTGCCTTGTTCGTTCCAAACTAGGTTGTGCACTCGTTCGATTGATGAAAGAAAGAAACTCGTTCGGTTCTTGTGGCTTAAAGCTCGTTCGGTTCAAGAAGAAAGCAGCTAGATCGGTCCTTGAATAAGTTTAACTCGATCGGTTGCTGAATGAAAACACTCGTTCGGTTGTAGAAGGCTTTACTCGATCGGTTGTCCTTCTTATTGAGCTTGTTCGGTTGACTCAAGGATAGTGGCTCGTTCGGTCCAAGCTAAGGTTTGTTTGTTCGGTCTTCAAAGGATAAAACTCGTTCGGTTGTCGAGTCCTTCTTACTCGTTCGGCTCTTGAGACTTATGCTTGTTCGGTCCAAACTTTTGTGTTGCTTGCAAAAATCACCTCGAACAACCTGTCTTTTTCAAGAATTCACTACAAAAGTGTAAGATTAGCGCGAATAAGTAAGTATGACACGATCCAAACCACGAAAAACAAGATTAATACTCTTGTTTCTTCTTTTTCCAATCCGAACCACAAACAAAAAATTCAAAGATTCTTTTATTTTTTTTGTTTATTAATTTGTCGAAACCACACACAAGAAAAAAAATTTTTTCGTGTTCTTTTTTTCTATCGCGAACAAACGAAAAACAAAATCTATGCACCTTTTTTTTAATTAAATCGAACCAAAAAATCAAGACACCCTTTTGTTTTTGTTAATTCTTTTCGAACCAAAAGGATGAACAAAAGAAAATCACGAGATCGTTGATTGCTAACGAGATGGTTTGATTGATATTAGATTAAACATAAACCATCTATGAATCAAGAATCAAAGCAAACAATAAAAATTTTGAATCCCCTTTTTTTTCGAAATCAAGAAAAAAATAAAACACAAACCAAATCAATTCATCAATCTTGTAGGCTCTTGATACCAATTGTAGGTTCCATGATCATTCATACAAACCTTAACAATGATGTGTAGAATCAAGATGCAGGAAAATAAAGACTTTATTGATGATTGAAAGAAAACTTTTTGGTGGCTAGAAACCCTAACAATAATATTGACTAGCTAACCTAATAATGATAAGAACAAAGTGTATTTATACACTAATGGGGTTTGGCCTATGGGCCTTTCTTTTGGGCTTTTGCAGGCTTTTTGCATAACACCCCATTTACATCATTAAACATTAATTAATTAATTAACTAATGAGCTATAAAATGCTAGTTTTCTTCAAGACCGAGCTTCTCTTGTTAGACTGTGAAATTATGTTTCTAACAGAGTTCATCCTAGAATTGGTGCATTTTATGCTATTTTTGATGATGTCCAACGGAGGAACGAGAGTGGGTCATGTGACCTCACTGTATATCCAAAAGCGTGTGTGGAATATGCAGCTGAGTATGATCACGACTTTTCATTGGAGCCGTGTTTGCAAATTTTAAAGAATCATCTTGCTTGGAAACAAGTTGAGATGCCTTTATTTTACTCGAAACGAAACTCGAGTAGCAAAAATAGAACTCTATGTTACTCTGTAATGCGTAAAATAGAACTCATGCAGGTCTCGAACTCTATGTTACTCCGTAATGCGTAAAATAGAACTTCATATTTTTGTTTGAAAAAATAAAACTAGCCCATGCATGTCTCGAACCCGTGACCTTCGCGTTATTAGCACGACGCTCTAACCAGCTGAGCTAATAGGCCATATTGCTACATTAGAATCAAAATATGTATATAACTCTAAAAAGTGATAAATTCTATACACAAGCCTATAAGGAAGTTGCTATAAATTGCGAATTTTTAAAAAATCACCACTTGGAAATTTTTTTTAAAAAACTAGCAAGGAATACCTTATGATTCTTTAAAACATTAGCAAGATTTCGAATAAGTCTTGCTAGATTTAAGAAAATCTTGCGAGATTTTCATGCAGATTTAGGATAAAACGTTATATTTTGTGATTGTTATTTCTTGCAGATTTTAGCTCTTTTGATTTCCTTCTTTCGCTTAAAAACTTAAACTTTTCATGAAATCCGCCAAGCAAACCATAAAAATACGTGTTTAAATCTCCCAAGATTTTCTTAAATCTAGCAAGATTTATCTGAAATCTTGCAGTTTTTTAAGAAAATGGCAAGGTTTACCTTGCTAGCTTTTTTGTAATATCACAAGGTGAAACTGCTAGTTTTCTGCCTCAATAATTGTTAAGAACCGACTTTGCTAGCTTTCAACCTTGCAATTTAAAACCAAAATAGCAAGGTCAATCTTGCAATTTTTAAAAAAGTTCGTAAATTTTAGTAAGACCTTGCTAGTTTCATGGGTACAATAGTTTTTGGGTAAAAATTATGTATTTAATGAAGTATGCTTAAAAATTTAGTTATTTTTATCATTTTCTCTTATTCTATTATCATGTCATACTTTAACCCCATCAAGTTTTGACAATTTCATAAAAATAATACAATTATAACACAATAAAGGTTTTTATAATTAATAAAAAAACAATGATAGAGTGACTAACTTACATGCGTAATAACATGCCTAATCCATATAAAGAGTGACACATGCAATCGTTTGTATCTCTCTTTATTTCAATTTTTGAATTTGGCCTGCGTTGCAATCATATTGTTAGATATAATCATTTTCCATTAATAAAATGCTTTAGTGAACAAATTAAAACATAGGCCACATGTTACCTGAAAAATATATCTCACATTGGGCTGAGCATAATAAATCGCAGACTGAATCAGATCAAAAAACCTAACTGAACCGGACCGAACATATTTTGGTCCGGTCCTCGGTCCATCCCTTCCCTCGTATTCAGTAATCTGTCCGGTCCGGTTAGGTCTTACACAAAACCGGCACTAATGCTTTGTCGGACCGGACAGAACCGAAAACCAAACCGAACCTACCATTTCAGTCCAGTGTTTGGAACAAAATCGGTTTTCAGTTCAATCTAATTTTAGTGGGTCCAGTCCAGTTTTTCGAACCGTGATGGCCCTTAGTCTCACACATTGTATATACTCCTAATCCCCGTGATAGATGGCGACAAAATAGTTAGGGCCTGGGTTCTTATTCATTGGCCAGTGTACACTCTTTACGTGGGCTATTCAATAGTTTGTGGCTGCTGTTTTGTATAATTTTTTTTTTCTTTTTTACTTTTTCACCACCTACAAAAACTTTAGTAAACAAAAAGAAAGACAGATGTCTCAAGTCTACTAAACACATACCAAAAATACCAAAAAGACTTTCTAACACTAAGTTAACCCCGCCGCAACGCGCGGGGCAAGTACCGACTGGTACGTAAACATTTCGTAAATTAAAAGTTTACAATACATATGCTTCCTTTTTCATCAGAGAAAAAAAAAACCAAACACCCAAAATGAGCGTGTACGGAGGAGACAGTTGGGGTGGAGAAGCAAGCCACCGGAAAAGAAGACTCGACGATCTTCTGCTGGACAACGTTGTCGGAGATGAATCTTGTTACAGGAAACTTAATTCCGGGAAATATGTCTGCCTTGTTTGCCCGCATAATCCAGTTCTCGATACTCCTCTTATGCTATCTGTATGTATCTTCTTCCAACCTTGTTCAATTTATTATATGTGGGCTTAGGAGCTTATTTGATTTTAGCTTATACTTCATAAGCTCTAATTTTCTGGCTTATTTTGAGACTTATGGATCATAATAAACTTATATAAGCCCACACGTCTCAAAATATGTCGGAAAATTGGGGCATATGAAATATAAGCCGAAAAACAAATAAGCTTAAACAAACTCCCATTCTATTAAGGAATCGAGCACATTAATAATAATGAAGCTCTAGGCTTAACAAGTCTTCAACAATAGTATTTGTTGAAGTAAATTTCCGTAGTATTTCGGAGGATTAGGCTGCTTCTTTGTCCCAGGCTGAAATAAGACAAGACACCATTAGCTCGCCCAGGTTTATAGTCCGAGACCAAGCTCCGGCGTGAGAGTAAGTATATGCTTCGTATAGGTTTTTAGAGAGATAGAGTAGAGAGAGAAAGTAGTGTGAAGCGGAGTGTGTGTGAATGTGTCGTTCATCGGGGTGAACGACTCCATTTATACTACCTGGGCTCTACTCCACGACAAGAGGATGGTTGTCGTCTAGGTGCAGCCCTGAGAATCGCTGTTGGGCACGAGCCTGGTCATGCCTTAATATTCTGCCAAAGAGGGCGACTAAGTGTAATTATCTCCGGAATATCCGGAGGAGACTATACCTCATCAGTATTAAACATAAATAACATAAATAACGACCGTCACAAATAACAACTTCTTTTAAAAATATGACACGAAACAGATTTTAGTGATTACAAATTGGTATCTTCCAGAGATAAAAAACTAAAAAGTTTAGGAATTACGTTTTTATTACACAGTTACATTCATAATACTATATGTCTATATGTATATGTATAAGCATGCCCGGCCCCACCCAAACAATATTTCGGATTTCGGGTTCTGGTTTTTTTGCCATCCCTACCTAATTTGTATATGTTTAATGTTCGGTTTCTGAATGAGCACTTTCAAACAAGCAAGTCCCTCCTTATTTTGCCCCAAAACAACAAAAGCTGTTTGTGTTATTATCTACTAAAAGATAAGCAGCTAAGAAGAAAAAATAAGCTAGAACCCTCTAGATAAGCACTTAGAGATTAGGAGGATGAACCTATTTATATTCAAACAGAGAAGCTCTTTAAAATCAGCAATCCTGAATACCCCCTAAATCTTTTAGTATTTAATTATCTGGTCATCAGATCTTTAATAACGAGCACATTTAAACACTATTGTTATCTCAACTGATTCTATGATTCCGGTTGTTTCATGTTCAATAATAACTTTCAAAAAAAGATGTCAACCCAAACTTGAGGGATAAATGCACACCGAAAATAATTTAGTTGTCTCACATTCACGTGCAACATGCACAAGACGCATCATTTCATATCTGCTTGTTCCTGGATATAATTATATGAAATATGATTACAAAATAGTATTAGTGTGTCAAATATTATCAAAAATCAGTACTGATCTAGTTATCTAGTTATTAAATAAAATGGTTTAGGAGGCTTTTGGGTGCTGCAAGTACTCTTTGAGCGGCTTTCAACCTGTTTCACTCATTTGACATTTTTTTCCTTTTAAGCTAACTTTTCTTAGCATACTCGTTTGACCCGTTAGAAATGAAAAGAAAAGTAAACTGAATGTACCCATTTATATGTATATCTGGGTCGAAACTGCCGCCTCTAGAAGATACTCTTCTTCGTCACACATTTAATGTCCTAATTCTCTTTGGAAATCAATTTACAGATGCACATGAAAGCCAAACGCCATCTTGCTGCAGAAATGAGGCTCAAACAAAGAGAAGAAGAAAGACAAAATGAGATGAATAAGCGGATAGCTTTGTCACTAGATTCTACTTCTACCAAGCAGACAACAAACTTAGCTAGCAAACCATTGACTGAAAAAACTCGGAAAGCAACTTTTGAGTTGCTTCACCACACTTATCCTGCACAAACTGCTGCAAATGACAGCCCATCTAGACGCCCAATATCTGAGAGTGCAGCATATGAATCAGCTTCTGTTCAAATTGAGGCATCTGGTAATGCTGTTGTGCAACTCCCATTAGATTACCGGGAGCGCAGGGAGAGAGAACTTATGTTTACATCAGCTGGCTGGAAGCGTGACTGCAATGGAGGCTGGTTTAGAGATGAAAATGTAAACCTTCTTGTAGGGAATATTGCCAAGCAAGTTATAAACATATGTTTCATTTTTGACAAATAAAGGAGCGGGTTACACTTTTGAGAAATCTATGGACCCAGTTTTAATCAATATTGTTTAAGTTTGACAAATACAAGAACCTTTTCCTTTGTTAAAAATTGAACCTAAATTTACCTTTTGATTAATGCGAAATTAGTGGATATCTCACATTGGCATATTCTGTATTTTGTATTAACTTCTTGGCAATTGTCTTATTTTATCCCCCGTATATTACTGTATTTGTTATTTTAGCGAGATTCACAAAATGTTATCGTGATTGTAATTACAACTTTGATTCAGGTTGAATTTGATTCTGATGAAGAAGATCCAAATGAGGTTTTTGCAAAGGGAGAATGAGTGGTGATTAAATAAGTGGTGTGATCAACTTAATGTTACGAGCAACTAATTTTAAGATGAATCAGGGATGTTTAAACGGGTTGTGCAGCTCCTATAAGTTCTAAATATTGTTTTTTTTTGTTTTGGGAGCCAACCCTAGTTGCGTTCTTGGAGTGGAAACGGAACGAGATTGTGATAGTAGGATCACTTGTCTGAAGTAGAGATAACAACAGGGGGAGTTGGGTAACATGTCAAAATGGGTCATCTTTGTATGGCTTCGTTAAGGCCACTTTTTGTAAGCATTTAATGTATGAAATATGATTGCACAATTACTTTTTTTGGATAAAAAACTAGTTTGTGAATTAATATATTTGGAAGATTGTCAAATTTGTTAAGTTTCTTTTAAAAAATTTATGTTTTTATAACAAAATTTTGGTGTATCCTTAATGTTGTTACTAGCAAGGATTGACCTATTTGCGTTTCATCAATGAGATCATTTATATCACCTAAACTTATGAAAAATGTTTGAATTCGTATAGTTGTGTTTACGAAAAGAAAACGAAGAAGATTTACTCATCACTCTGCTGATCGCACGCAGTAATATTGAGTTTAAATGCGTTTCATTATGCTAAGATCAACTTGAGTAGATTAAAGATGTGTTAACAAATTTAGCTAGAGCATATATTGAAAGCCAAAAGTCATACGCTATGCATTAAAAACATTATACATTATGCATTTGATGATTGTACTTTAGGTATATATTAAATTAATCATGAAAGTTATTTATCACATATATATTCGAAACCATTGCGTGTTTGTCCATAAATATTTTGAAAGTTATTTATGTAACTTGACCACTCACAAGCTCTACCTATATCTAAAATCTTACTTACATTAGCTTGAGCTTATGAGAACTTTTAATTCGTTAAAAGCTTTGATAATATATTTTGTGACAAATAAAACTTATTGTAAATTTAGCTTATTATAAAAGTACACCTCTTAGAAGCAAAGATAAGCTCGTTTCCAAACACATTCATGAGTTAGTTTCTACAAAATAGTGCATACCGTCAACAATACTACAAGCATGAAGCCATGAAGGGGTAGGCCTCAAAGAGCTTTTCATATATATCTTTGATTATAATTATGAACTCAAAGAGCTTTTCATATGTATATCTTTAACTATAATTAGGATTTACGTTGCGCGCAAAGAAGCCCTCTCACTTCAAACATAGGGAATGGTGATGGGTAACCATACAGTGCGACGAAGAACTCAACATCTTCCAGCATTGATAGCTGAACTAACTAGATGTCCGTCCAAAACCTAGAGCTGCCATTGAAATCATACGACCAGGTACAAGTACAGCAACACATTTTACACATGAGGAAGGTACCCGACCATGAAATACATCCGCCATTTTTTTTACGTAAATGACTTTTGGCTAGTACAATCTTCTAATAAACTTAGTATAAATTATGAGTTATTAAGTTGACTTAACAAGACTTGCACCCGACTTTAGAAAAATGGTGTCCTAAGTTTTATGTAAATGTGCTTGAATGGTTGGTCTAATCAACTTAATCTTTCAAGAAACTAAAGGTAAATCACGGATGTTCAAACGTTGTGCAACTCCAGTAAGTTTTGAGTAGTGTTTTTTGGGCAACCATGGTTTCGATCTTTTAACTGACTAAATCATAGGGTTTGAGCCCATCACGACACGAACACAAACTTGGTAAAACCATCCATTTTTTGAGAAGGTGAGCATGGCCACTTCAAGATTGAAAGATTGTATGTTCATTTATCTAATGTAGAGATAACATGTCTGGGAGTTAGGTGACCCGAAAAAGAATGATAGAACTAACATTTATGCAAAATTTTGATCTCACAATAATTGTTTAAAAGGGATGTTTATGAAAGAAAAGGTTTCAACCATCATCCGCGCTATTTGGATGTTCCTGTGCACATATGTTTTTACCATCCGTGCAAGATTATATTCCCGTTATGAAAATTGCTGCTTAGATTGAGCCAAAGACGGAACCAGAACCCAATATGATCGGGTGCACAATTTTTTTTAATTATAACACTATACACATTTGGATGGACCGGGTGCACTTAAGAAAAATCGATATTTTTTTCAAAAATTAACACCTGCATCGAAAAAACTATAGGTGTCCGGGACCCTGGGGACCCCTTTGGTTCCGTCCCTTGATTGAGCTAGCAACAAAGGACGACTTAAACTTTTTCTTGTTCAGCTCACGATGAAAGGTGTTTTCGTAAAGTACGTATAAGAACTGAGAATTCGATACTCCGAGTAGCAAACAAATTGAGATGGGCTAGAATCATTATCCGAATTGACTAGCTGAAAGTTATGATTCAAGACATCCATGTGATTCGTATATGAGTTTATTATAGCATTGTCACATTTTGTAAGTGTAAACTTCGATCAAACGAGTACTTTAGACTTTATCAAACCGGATCCTCTCAAGTTGAAAGAGGAATAATAATTTAATTTAGGGTAAATTACATCGTTGGTCCCTGTACTTAGGCCCGTTTGCCCGTTTGGTCCCCAGATAACGGGGACTCTCATGGAGTCTCTTTTTGACACTGTTCATGTAGGAACCCGATAATCACTTACACTTCATGTTGAACACAAATTACTTGGAAGAATTCTAGAGAGAAGTTAGAGAGAGAAAATAGAGAGAAAATGAAAGGATGATAGATTGATATGTGTAACAACAAAGTAACAAATGACAACCAACCCTTCTCCATGTGTGGAGAAGGGGTATTTATACCCTAAACTAGGCCGGCCATATAAAGCTTATTGGGCCGTGGGTTTTGGACTTGGGATTACTTTGGGCTTTAGTCCGATACAAGTGCAATATTATATTACATTAAACGAGCCCGTTACCCTTTCTAGCCTATTACAATGTTTACTAAGTAAAGACCTTGATTTCTTGTTCGACTCAATATTTTGAGGCTAACAATCTCCCTCGAAGCGAGGTTTCCTTATGGAGGTATCCTGCAGATTCTGGGCTTGCATGTACACAGACATATTTGAGGCTAACAATCTCCTAGGGGTGAGCATATGTCCAAGACCGAACCGGACCGGCTAAGACCGAACCGGACCGGCTAAGACCGGACCGGACCGAGGACCGAAATGGTCCATATTGCCGGACCGCGGTTACGGTCAGTCTGGGTCGGTCTTCGGGTACGGTCCTCCAGGTCCTACACGGACATTATCATCGGGGGTTTTGGTCGGAACCGGACCGGACCGAGGATCGAATTGGTCAAAATACCGGTACCGCGATTTCCGGCCAGAACACCTTCACGGTTCCGGTCCAGGTCAGTCCGGTTTCTTCCGGTCACGGTTACGGTCGATGGTCCGGTATGCTCACCCCTACAATCTCCCCTAATGTGTGGTCTTTGAATTCTTTGGGGTAAGATCTTGAATCTTGCTTCCTTAGACTTTGTTGAGATTACTTTGTCTTTGAGTTCTTAAGTCTTTGTCTTGGTCTTTATCTTGTTGTAGGCTTGTTCCCTAATGCTTTGTGATCTTTGATCTTAAGCCTTAGTCATTGTCTTTTGACTTTGTCTTTAGTTTCGAGATCTTTAAAATTTTTCCTTGTTTGTCTTTATCGTCTTTGCCATCTTGCGATCTTGTGTCTTGACCAACATGCTCATACTTTGCATCTTCTTGAAAGCTCTCTAATAATCTCCCCCGAAGCTTGGTTTTTAAGGAGGGATCTTTAATATCAGAATTTGTGGAAGTCTTTGTCTTTGAGTTTGAGCTTTCTTGATTCTTGAATCTTGATGCTTATAGTATGTCTTTGTAGTTTGAGTATGAGCATGTGGTAATGAATCGAAATCTACTAGAATGAGGCTGCAACACCGTCGTTTGTACCTGCGTTTGAATGTTAGTGATAAACAGCAGATATGGATGAATATGGATTTGGCATTCGTCGAGATTCGGTTGCATTAACCTTCGGTTTCGTGAGGACTGTTTTACAGTGTGAATATTGTACCTGTGATCAGGTAGGTTCAATTTGAAAGAACCTCTATGACAGGGTTTCCTGCTCAAAGTGTTAGATCCTCTAACGCATATGCATTAGATTCACTGTACTTGCTTGTCCTTGGGTAAATCCCTCCGGTTCTGGTTGGATCATAGGACTAATACCTAACCTAACCACCTTATAACTTCAGATCGTAACCATAAAACCTTGTAGAAAATCAATCAAAGTGTTTGATAGAATTATCAAAATCGTTTAACACTTTGAAAGTTTCATATTTTGGAAAAACTCCCCCTTCGCACGTGCATCGTTAAACGAAAGTGTTTAGTACATGTGGGTAAGAGTAAAAGCACTTTAAGTCGATTAGATCACTTATTATTTTCTAGATCACATTTTAATTACATTTCTCCTTTTATTTTAAATACTAATGCAGTTAGTCTTTGAAATACCAGGTAATTAAAATTTGTCATAAAAATTATATGGGGAGAAAATATTATCAGCATGAATTATATGGAACATTAACTTGCTCCCCCTCAATTTACATATGTTTGACAATAAAAAAATGATACCAAGTTGTAAAATGAATATAAAATTAAGGGTGAGACAGTATTGAGCACACAATTTTAAAAGATTATGAATTGTCATTGAAGAATTCTTAAAAAATTATGCGCAGGCACTAGTCCATCTTATAACATACAATCTATTGAGTAGTCATTATTATTACTGATTTATTATTAAGAGATTTTTATAATGTGTTGAATACATAAGAATTGTCATGTGATGATGTATCCAAAAACATTAAAACTTTGGTTTTCGAAAAGCTCCCCCTCAACAATTGTCTTATTTATAAAAATGATATCATTTGTTAGAAAATGATTGTCTTTGAAAACTTTGTGAGGGATGGAGTGTTGAACACACAATTTTGAAAGATTATGAATCGTCAGTGAGAAATTCCTAAAAAAAAATTATGTTAGATCCCCTCGGTTCGGGTTGGATCATAGGGGACTAATTACATTACTATCCACATTATTAACTTTAGATTCCTAGTGGTTAATAGATGTTGTGAGGTAGTAGAACGTAACCATAAAACCAGGTAGAAAATCAATCAAAGTGTTTGATAGAATTATCAAAATCGTTTAACACTTTGAAAGTTTCATATTTTGGAAAAACTCCCCCTTCGCACGTGCATCGTTAAACGAAAGTGTTTAGTACATGTGGGTAAGAGTAAAAATCACTTTGAGTCTTTTAGATCACTTATTATTTTTTAGATCACATTTTAATTACATTTCTCCTTTTATTTTAAATATTAATGCAGTTAGTCTTTGAAATACCAGGTAATTAAAATTTGTCATGAAAATTATGTGGGGAGAAAATATTATCAGCATGAATTATGTGGAACATTAACTTGCTCTCCCTTAATTTTACATATGTTTGACACCAAAAAAAATAATACCAAGTTGTCAAATGAATATAAAATCTAAGGTGTGAGACAGTGTTGATGCAAACAATTTTAAATGATTATGAATTGTTCATTGAAGAATTCGTAAAAAAAATTTATGCTCAGGACATTATGCCATCTTATAACATACAATCTATTGAGTAGTCATTATTATTACTGATTTATTATTAAGAGATTTTTATAATGTGTTGAATACATAAGAATTGTCATGTGATGATGTATCCAAAAACATTAAAACTTTGGTTTTCGAAAAGCTCCCCCTCAACAATTGTCTTATTTATAAAAATGATATCATTTGTTAGAAAATGATTGTCTTTGAAAACTTTGTGAGGGATGGAGTGTTGAACACACAATTTTGAAAGATTATGAATCGTCAGTGAGAAATTCTTAAAAAATTGTGTTCAACTTTTTAAAAAACCAATTGTTAGAAGACTTCTCTTCTAACTCTAAGGGTAAGTGCACTTATGCGTACACTCTCCTTTGTCATGAGGGTCCGAGTTGCAATCCGAGAGCGATTACAAGTCATAAAGAAAAATAGAAATGACATGTTTTGAAAGCATTTGAACTCTTGTTCAAACTTCATTTACACGCCCGTGTCAATATTAATCAACATTTCTAGGTACGTAAATGTTATCGATTCCAAGAGACATGTTGAGAAGATTCTTTTTTGAATATTTTCTGTTTTTCTGATTTTGTATTTTTGTTTTTGAAATTTCATATTTTTGAATTTGGTTTTATAGGTTTTATATTTTTGTATTTTTTTCTCAAAAATATTTACAAGGTGATGTTTAACGGTAGATATCAAGCAGTCTCATTTGTCAGAACCTCCAGTTTTGCTAGAGTTAAACATCTCATACCAATTCGTGTGACGAGATACTTAAACCTATCTTCAGGAAGGGCTTTAGTAAACATGTCAGCTAATTGGTATTTAGTTCTGACAAAATACAATTCAATTATATCATTTTCAACCTGTTTCTTGATGAAGTGATAGCGAGTATGAATGTGCTTGGTACGGGAGTGCTGCACGGGTTTGCATGAGATTGCTATGTCTAATTGAGAGTCACAATACAATGGTATTTTGTTGTAGTTGAAGCCATAATCTTTAAGTTGTGTCCTCATCCACATGACTTGAGCACAACTTGCAGATAACGCCACGTACTCTGCTTCTGTGGATGACATTGCAGTGCAGTCTTGCTTTTTTGACATCCAGCTGACTAACTTTTCACCTAGGAATTGTTTTCCTCCAGACGTGCTTTTGCGAGTATCAAGGCATCCAGCATGATCGGCATCTGAAAATGCAGTTAGTGCAAAACCAGAATCCTTCGGATACTAGAGTCCTATGTTAATGGTACCCCTTAAGTATCGAAAAGATCCTTTTAACCTCCTTGAGGTGTTTTTTGTTGGTCTTGATTGATAACGTGCACAATAACACACTGCTTGCACTAAGTCTGGTCTACTGGAAGTCAGATACATGAGTGACCCGATCATACTTTTGTATTTTGTTTGGTCAACGAGTATCCCACTCAAGTCTTTATCCAGTTTAGGTTTAGTAGCCATTGGTGTACCAATGCTATCACCATTTTCCATATCATGTTTTTTAAGTATTTCTAAAGCGTACTTGGCCTGGTTGATAAAGATACCTCGTGGGGATTGGTGGATCTAAATTCTTAAAAAGAATTTCGTTTCCCCCATTAAGGACATCTCAAATCTACTGTGCATTAAATTTTCAAAACTTTTAGAATATTTAAGGTTTGAGGGCCCGAAAATAATATCATCAACGTAAATTTGCACAAGTAGAATCTCCTCCCCGTATCTTATCGTAAATAAGGTGGGGTCAATAGTACATTTAGTGAAACCTTTTAACATCAGGAAATTTGATAGTTCATCATACCAGGCTCTTGGAGCTTGCTTCAATCCATATAGAGCTTTCCTTAGACGGTAAACTTTTTCTGGATGATCAGGATCAACGAATCCATCTGGCTGATCAACATAAACCTCCTCCTTCAGTGGACCATTAAGAAATACCGTTTTGACGTCCATCTGATAGATTGGAAAAGATTTGTGTGCTGCGTAGGCAACGAAAAGCCTAACTACTTCCAAGCGAGCAACTGGTTCAAAAAATTCTTCGAAATCAATACCCTCTTCCTAAGCATATCCCTTAGCTACAAGTCGTGCCTTATTTTGAATTATAGTGTTGTCTTCATCCTTTTTGTTCTTCCATAACCACTCTAGCTTGATTACTGTCTTGCCAAAGGGTTTGTCGACAAGTTCCCAGACTACGAGTCTGTCAAACTGATTAAGCTCTTCCTACATTGCTTCGATCCATGTAGAGTCAGCCATTTCTTCCTTAATGTTTGTCGGTTCAACAATACTCACGGTGAGCGCGAACATACACATTTCAGGATTTGTAGCAAGTTGTTGTCTTGTTAGCACTGGCTTTGATGGATTACCATGAACTTGTTCTAACGGATGATCTTTTGTCCAATGGTATTCGGAAGGTTGATGTTGGTAAAATGTATGCATGTTTGAATTATCAACATTGCGTGAGGATGACTCAGCAACTTCTGGTCCCGGTGGAGCAAAAGGGTTGACAAATTCATATTCTTGAAATTGTGCATTGTCTGCTTGATTATTGTTGTTTTCCTCATCATTAACATTTGTTGGTGGAATAATCAGTTTTGTTGTATGTGGAATATTTAGTGTAGGTTGTGTGTCTTGTGGTTGAGAATTATCAGTGAGAGCAGAGGACTTTGACACACTGGATTTTCCTACAGTGAAGTATTCATCGAACACAGGACTAAATAGAAATTCCAACTCTTGTAATGATGGAGCTGATGTGTCTACTAGAGGAGAAACATTTGGAACCGGCGTTGAACTAGAAAGTTCATTGTCGTGGTCATGAGTTCCGAGTTCTACACTGTTATGTGCAGAAGTCATTTCGGTTCGTTCAGAACACGAATTTTGTCATGGAGGCGCGGGGCCGGAGTTGTCATAATCCGACGCCATTTGTTTGATTTCATCAAAGTTGACATAGATGGATTCAACTATTAAGCGAGTTCTCTTGTTGTAGACTCGATATCCCTTTGACTGGGTGGAATATCCCACAAAAATGCATAGATCCCCTTTTTCTATCATCTTGTCAAGATTCTCGCCGTCTCTGGTTAAGTAGCATATACAACCAAAAATGTGAAGGTCTTTGAGAGTAGGTTTTTTGGCATTAATGATGTGATATGGTGTCTTTTCATGTTTAGGGATGATGAGAGATCTATTTTGGGTATAACATGCGGTTGCGATTGCTTCAGCCCAAAAGAACAAAGGAAGTTTAGATGCCGAAAGCATCGTTCGAGCAGCCTCAACAAGAGTACGGTTCCGTCTTTCGACAACATCGTTCTGTTCAGGTGTTCGAGGAGTGGATGTTTGATATTTAATTTTTTTTCTTCTTTAAAGTATGCATGAAGTGTCTTGTTTAAGAACTATGTGCCTCTGTCAGTACGAACAGTTATCACTTGGGCTTGGAGATTTCGTTGAATCATCTTCAGAAAGTCTTTGAGAACTTCTAGAGTTTCATCTTTGGATCTTAGAAAGAGAGTCCAAGTATATCTGGAGTAAATATCAACAATCACCAGAATGTATTTCTTTCCATTGAAGCTTTCAACACGCATCGGAACACATAAGTCCATATGGAGTAACTGTAATCGTTTCTTTGCTCATGTAACGGCTATTGTCTTGAATGAACTTCGTTTTGCCTTTCCCACTTCATAAGAAGAACATAGTTAATCCTTTACAAACTTCAACTTTGGTAAGCCAATCACAATATCATTCTTCGAGAGCATATTGATGGTATCGAAATTAAGATGAGAAAGTCTTCGATGCCATAACCATGCTTGAGTTGGTGAAGCTTTTGCAAGTAAACAGATTGGAGTTGGTAAAGATAAGTCTTGAAGAATGATTGTATAGAGATCAGATCCACGAGTACCCGAAAGTAAGTTATTTCCCTGAAGATCTCTAACAAAGCAAGTAGATTTCCTGACAGCAACCTCAAAATCCACATCATAAAATTGACCAACCGATAAGAGATTATGATTGAGTCATTCGATGTAATAAACCCTCTTGATCGTTGTATTTCCTTGAACCAAATTCCCATAACTAAGAATTTGTGCAAATTGATCATTGCCAAACCGTACTGTACCTAAATATTTATTAACAAAGTTGCACAGCAGCTGGAGATTGCCAGTCATGTGCTTTGTGCATCCAGAGTCAACAATGAAGAGGATTAGTTGAACAATCTACAAGAGAATTAGAGGACGATGGAACACTTGCAAAATTAGATCCTAACGTATTTGTGAGTTTCAAGAGATTAGTTATCCTAGATGCATTATCTATAGCAAAACTAACTCTCTTTTTCACATTTTCATTCCTAATTTTAGGCACCCAAATCATTTTGGGCTTAGGCTTCCAATTGTATCCTAATGGGGATTGTTTTTCTATCCACCAAGTCCATTTCTTACTAGAGTTCTCATACAACGTCTTAAAGTAACTCCTAGATTTGTGAGTAGTGGATTCTGAAGCAACTATTTTTGTAGGGGGTGTTGCAACAGATTTGTTTGCTTGGCTTTTGGGTTTTCTAGTACTAATAGGCACTTCCTTATGCTTCTTAGTTCTAGCATTCACGTCATTCAAATATTTAGAAACACAAGCATCATGATTCGAATAAAACACATAATTTCCACAAGTAGCACAAACATCATTAGCATTCGAAGTTCTGGATTTTAAACTGTCATTACATGCAGTTACAGACTTTGTTTTATTTGAAATACTAGTAATCGTATGGTGGTCTTCTACTTCCGTGTTCTTAAACTTCACTTGACTATTGTCTTGCACGACCGTATCTTTTATTTGAGTGTTCTTAAGTAGTGGTCTGCTAACACTAGTTTTGTGAGTTACTCCTGTAGATGTAGACACGCGAAATTAGTATTTCTAGAAGTCTGAGGCAACTGAGATGCTTTAGTTTGTGTTATCCTAGTGTCAATTCGATACATTCTTGGTTTAAGCACATTTGTGTTTCTTACAGCTTGTTTAGCTGTTTGAGGTAAAGTCTGTGTAGGAACTGATTTTGATAAACCTTCTGACACATTAGTTTTGGTAACCGACCTTGGTTTTGAAAAATCACGCTTTTTAAGTGAATCCAAAAAAGGAGTCGGTTTACCCATAACTGATGGTTTTGGAATCCTTTGTGCATTTGGTTGTCGAAAAACAGACGGTTTATCAGTTTTAGTCTCCACATATTTTCCTTTGAATTTCTCAATGAGTTTCTTTAACTCAGATATGGCAATGTTCTTGTCTTGCAATTGAGCTTTCAAATCTTGTATTTCATGATATTGTTCACGTTCTTTTCGAAATACATTTGACGTTGTTTCTTTGCAAACTGTGTTATTTTTAAGTTGTTCTTTACATTGTTGTAAAGCAAGTTTAAGAGAAATCGAATGTTTTTCTAATTTAGCAAAACTTCGTGAAAGCTCATTATAAACCTCTTTACTAACATGTCCAGTTTGTTTAGAAAACTTTTGTGCAAGGCATTCACATTCTTTTACTTTATAATGATACATGCATTGCAATTCAGTTTGAGCATTAGCACTTAGAGCATATAAAGAATGCAAATAAGAACACATAACATCCTTGGAAACACACTTTTCAGGAAGTAGATCATACATGTTTGAAAATTCAGCTTTGTCATTTTCAAGTTCGTCATTATCTTTTTCAAGGGATTGTACGTACGTTAAATCTTTAAACATTTCTTGTTTTAAAGCATTGACAAATGTCAAACTATCTTTTTGAGTTTTTATGGTAAGAGGCATTAAACAAGTTTTGATCAACACTTCCATATCTTTAGCGGTTGATGCACGAAAGTGTCCATGTGTATGTTTTTCCCAAGCTAAATCAACTATTTATTTGAAATGATTCATATTATTAGTCATGGTATTACATGCTTGTCGACTCTTACTAATTGATTTTTGCATAGGTAGAAATGCGATGTTTTTAGCAATATTTGTCTTTGTTTTAACAAAAGATTTTCTCCACATGTTCTTTCAAATTTGAGTAGCACGTTTCAATTGATTAAGATATTCCTGTGTTGGTGGTTTAAAATTTCATAAAGACTGTTTTGTTTTGTGTAGTCGTATGGTTTCACAAGGTCTTTATTCAATTTGATCTACTCTCTTGTTCAAGGGTCAAGGTCTCTTCCCTATCAGGGACAAATTTGTTTGCAAGATGGCTGTGGCCATAAGGGATCTCATACAAACAAGGTTTTTCAGATTGAGCTTTCTTGAGGTACAAAGGATTAGCAAAGGTAGGTCTACCATTATAGGCTGGGCACTTGGGGGCTAACATATGAATGGTTTGAACTGACTGATTTCATTTGTAAATAATTTCATTTAAGAATTTGATTTGTTTTTCCATTGCAATCATTTTATCAATATCATTCCCCTCCTTAAGTTTCAAATCATGTATGACCTTAGACTGCTCTTTGACAATACCTTCATAACTTGATTTTGTTAAAAGACTCTGTTTGACTAACTCGTCGTGCTTCTCTTTGACAACAGAAATTTCATAAGCATTTTTTTCAAACCTTCTTTAATTTCATGTTCCTTTTGAGCTAATAGTCCTAGAGTTTCCTTTAATTTACGTTCAAGTTCAAGTTTTTCATTTTCAATTTGGCGGTTAAGGTTGGTCTTGTACTTCTCAAGCTTAATCTCGTTGACTTGCAGTGCAATTAGGCATTTATCTCGAGAACTAATGGTCTCCTGAAGAGTATATTTGCACTCTTGCAATTGTTGAGCAAGTGTTGCATTTGCTTTCTTTAATTGCTTGTGAATCTTTTTGGTTTCATCAGTATCAAGTTTAAAATTAGCAATTAAATTAGCAAGCACAACACGCTCATCATCACATTCTTCAGCATTTTGGTTAGCCTGGTTGACATTATCACACTTATCTGGTGAATCAGGAATGACATTGCTATCAACCTTTTCCTCAACATATGTGTCATTAATAGATTCAGATTGCTCAGAATGCGGTCGTTCATTGGCAAACACATTATAGTTTTCATCGTATTGTACCTTTTCCAATAGCTCAGCATTAGAATTTGATTCTGGAGGTAAGACTTCCTGAATCTTTGCCATGAAACCGTAATGTGCTTCCAGTTCTTGTTCATCGATTTCTTCATCCGTGTCCTCTAGCCAATCAGCTTGCTCTGCCTGAAGTGGAACACCTTTCTCAGCTTGTTTGCACAGCAACATCTTCTCCTTATGATGTTGTAATCTTTTGTCCTTTTAAGTTTCCTGCACTCTTTAGCAAAATGCCCAAATTCCTTGCAGTTGAAACACTGTATCCCAGTCTGCTGCACTACCTGGCTACCTATAGTTTCCCTAACCCCAGCAACAGTCGTTGTCCTTTGATTCCCAAACTGACCAGTCTGATTTTCATTCAAGTATCTTGGAGTAGTATCCACATTCTAGTTTTTGGAGTTTGAAGAGGTTCTAAGGTTGTTGTTGGTAGGCTTGTAGAGCTTCTTAACGTAGTTTGCAATGAGTGCCAAGTTTTTCTGCATATCCTTATCTCTCTGAGCTTGTTCTGGATCATTGTCTTCTTCAGAAGCTGACGCAGATGGAGGAGTAATTGGCTTAGCTATCTCTTTGCCTTTGTATCTGGTAGGTGCATTAGATCTGGTGAAAGATGATAGCTATCTCTTTATATTTTGATTTTGGATTTCAACAACTTTGATAGTTTGGCGGCGGTGGTGTAGCAGGGATTCCAGCAGGTCAACCTAGATGCTACACTCTTATTTCAAGGTTTTTTTGTGATATAAAGGCTATTGGTTTTGTGGCTTCTTTGTTTTGATTACGTATGTTTTATGCATTGTGTATGAGTTTGGTTTGTTAAGGGTGTTCTAATTATATAAGTTCTATAAACCTTTTATCACCGAAAAGAGTCATGATCATTTAAGTCATAGAACAATGTTGGCAAACACACAAAAATTCACCGGTTGTAGTGGTTCATCAAGAGTAAGAGTGGCAACAATTTAATACATATATGTGATTTCTATAAACTTTGGTTTTTTTTTGTTTGGGCGTGTGACAGGTGTTGCGCCGGTTGTTAGTGAAGTGGTGGTTTTGGGGTTGGTAGTGGATTGTGGAAAAAAGGCAAAGGCCTAAGTTACAAGTTTCGTTGGTAAAGTTTGGTTGGTAAGTATGTGTATTCATAAATTTCAAATTTTTTTCTATTTTTGATTAAAGGTTTTTTTGTGTTGTATGAATTCAATTTTTTTACTGCATTTGGGGGAGTTGTATTATTAAGTTATGATGTTGATTGGTCTTTTTTACCCTCCATTTAATTGTGTTTTGGAATACATATATTGTGAAGAGCTTGGATTGTAATTTTGTTTTATGCTTTTAGGCATGGTGTAAGCAATAGGGAATAGGACGCGGTTGTTTCTGATTGTAAAAAGGTAATATAGTTGACATATCTATCAGTAAATGTTTTTTTCTTGTTATTAATATATTTATACCTTTTAAGCACTTTTTTCCTTTTTTTATAAATGATGTAGGATATGGAATGTTTGATAACAGATATTGGGAAGGAGCTGAGAGTATTCAATGAAGCACATAGACGGTTTCTAGCTCAAGTAAACTCTGATGATATTTCGCTGCAAAATGTCCTTATGAGTATGATAAGCCAAAGATCACAGAAAATATGGTAATTGCAGTCCAGTTTGTTGGAGAAGGAGAACATGTTCGTCCTCAACTTTGTTGACCCTGCCATAAACAGGTAATGTTTTCCTAAGATTGTGTTATAGTTGTGTGTAGATGGCAAAGATATCACATGTTGCGCAGGTAGGGCATGCTAAACGGGTTTAGAGGATATGGGTCGAACTAAAACTCTCATCGTCCATTTTTTGTGTTAAAACATTTGAATTATTTAAAGAGGTGATTGGGTCGATTTAAGGGATGTTTGGGGCTGCTGAAAATCGTAGTTTCAATGTTTAGTAATAACTAAATTTAATAAGTTATATCAGTTTCGGTCGACTTTGACCCGTTCGACCTATTTCCTTTAAGCTATAGTTGGGTTATATCGCCTACACTGAAATGAAGGTTTTATTGAGTATATTTGTTTTGTTGATGGATTTCGTTTAGTTTTAGTATCCTAACTAAATTTAAATGCTTATCGGGAGTTGCTTTGAAGTATCTTCACAACAACGACCATATGAAGATATCCTGTCCGAGAACATAAATAAGGGGTTAACTTAGGAAGCGATGAAAATAAGGTATCATGGATTTTTTTGTTAGTTCCATGATACTCAATTCCCTAACAAGCATTGTTCTCATTCAGAACTTTACTGATAAGTTGACTTTACATCGATCGATATGGCCGTCGACACACTACCAGCATCCGCAAAACCTAAGAACATCGAGGTGTTGATTTATGCTAGAGCTCAAGAGATTGTTTTTCACACAACCGGTAACTTAAATCATGTTACTGCTTATTATTATAAAAAGTTTAGTGATGCAAGAAAAAATAGAGTGTAATGTGAACGGAAGGAGTTGTGTTTAAAGACGCAAATGAGGCTTAACACGAGGCGTTTATATCTAAGAGGAATGGAAGTGATCTTATCATAATATGTGGAGTTATTGGCAGCCCACAACTACTATTGCTAGGTGGGATAGGACTAAAAGTTGATCTCGAGAAAGTAACCGTTCCAGTGGTGCACGATAACCAATTGGTTGGAAAAAAAATATGCAAGGTAATCCCATGAGTGCGGTTTATGTTCCATCTGAAAATCAGGTCAATTACAACCTTTCATTATGTTTCAAGATTCGTAGCCTATAATATATTCTCAACTACAGATACACGTAATTTATAGAAAAACATAATACTTCCATTTGATATTCGGTTAAGATATATATGTTGATTTCAAGGAATGTTTTTTTGTCGGTTGAACTTCAATACTTACACGAGCATGCAGAAATCGGTGCCAGCATATGCACTTATTTTTAGCTAATCAAATGCGGTACTTTTTATATCAAAAACTGTTTATTTTTAGCTCAAACTCTTATGCTTATCGTGTACTATTTTTAAAAAAGTAATTGTTCTCTTTAAATATAATTATATAAGCATATATGCACCTACCAATATATGCTGATTCAAACACTTTAAAATTGGTTATCCAGAAAAATGACATGTTTCGCTTCTGTATTTTTCAAGGGCCAGTGAGAGAAAAGCTGGAAATTTTGTACCTTAGGACCGTAACTAACTGGATTTTTTAGGTAATGAATAAGTTAGCTTATTCACCTTAGAACCGTAAACGATGGGTGGTGGCAAATTTCGGGGTCGGGTAATGGGTCGAATGGGATTGATAAAAACTAGAAATTTTGGGGTCGGGTAACGGGTCAAATGTGTAATGGATTGCCTATTTGAGTACTTATATGCTTATTCCTACATAACCATAAAGTTTCTGGATAAAATTGCTTTGAGGTGTTAAGCACACGTTACCAATATCACAGGTACTTGCATGGTTTTTTGGTATTTAATTAAAGTTTAGCTTGAATGAAATAATTGAAAATTTCCTGGTATATAGTCCTAGCACGGGTATTAGCAGATTCGTTTATTTGATTTTGCTCTATTATTACTTGCTGCACATCAGTTTCGTATTTGACAACCCGTGCCTTGCACGGGTCACGCGTAAAAAATGAATCATTTTTTTTACATAAAGAGTGGATATATATTTGGTTGTGCAGATTTTTCGGGCACGTGTTGAAGTCGAGCTATATATGTACAACATTTGTTGAAAAATTACTTTCGGGCACCTAATATGTACACGTAATTACCTTGTAACACCCCCAAATTGGGTCGCAGAGGAATAATGAGTATCCGGGAGCGTTACATTACAGATCAATAACACAAGATATGAGAACGACCTCAAAAAGAGTCGTTTAAAATACGATACATTGGATTTATTGAAATTGTTTGATACAAAGCACGAAGGCTTAAATAGTTCAACATTTGAAATAAAGATTCTAGATCATAACAATCGTCCTGAAATATAATGACTCCAAATCTTTATGCATGACACCCAAAAGACTATCCCAATGTATCTTGTACACCTCGTACGTCATTGACCTGAGAAAAACATGCTTAAAACGTCAACATAAAGTTGGTGAATTCATAGGTTTATGTAAATGAAATGTAGGACCGTAAGATTTCAAGTGTATGATAATGCAACATATGCAAACATCACAAATGTAATTACGTTTCCCTAAGCTCATGACACCGAAGCTCGACATGTATGAATGCAATATAAATATTGCCACATTGCCCGTGATGATGTTCTAACCCGCAACATCCGAATCCGACATGGTATACATCCGTTGGTTCACTCCGTGACACCAGTGAGAGCTACTCACCCGGATGGGGATGTCAACCCCAATAGATCTATTTATAACATTCGCGCTCACACAAAGTAATTGACAGTTCATGATAATGGGCTCAAAGGGTTATCGCTACTTAGGCAAACACGTAATCATGATAAAATGTACACTTACGTCTAATTTGTAAAAATAAAGCATGTTTCTTACCCCAAAAGTTGTAAATCATTGATATAGTAAAGCATGGGGCTATGAACTCACATTAAGTAATGTTAGCGTAGAAGCAAAGTAGTGGCACGCAAAACGATGCAAAAGACCTTATCCGCAACCTATGAATAAATAATACATATTCACTAAAGGGAATAGTAATAATATAATTACTTGCAAATTCTTGTCCCTAGTATGTGCTTGAATATACTTGAATTAAATGACATTTGAAAACAATTCTTCATTTTAAAATAGTCAACTTTATCGGGTCAACGTGGTCAAACCATAAGTATATAATTTACGTCTTCAGACTCTTAAGAAACTAGGTTGTACATACTTTAAAATATTAGTTTAGGTCTGCCCTCGGTTTAGTCTCTAAGTAGGCCAATTACTTAGTCGAAACGTTGACGTTTTACTTTTTGAGTTAAACATATATATTACTAAGTGTTATTATGAAATATCATAGAGTTTTATAATTAAATTTTTGAGTTCGTTATTTCTCGATATTGAAAAATAAAGGTACATTTATAATCTTAGCTGGGACGTCTACAATACTTGTTAAGTGAATTTTGTCTAAAACTGTCGTTTAATGTGTGAAAAAGTGGGCTAAACATACGTGTTTCGCCTTGGCAGTTTCATACTTAGAAAAATATAGATGGTATAACTTATTTTCAGCATGTGCTGGTGCGTGGCCAGAGTTTTAAGGTCAATTTGTGGTCTCGTTACTTAACATTAGAACAAACTAAAAGTACCTTATTAAACTATGGCCTACTGGCTACAATTTACCTTTTATAAGTTTCGTATGGGGTGGTCATTATCTAGGTTAAAAATAAGTCGAAACATGCGTGTGTGCGCTGTGCATAACAGCTGAGTGCACACAAGGTGCTCGACAAAATGTCGAGACCAGTGACGAGCATGCTTCCTTTAAGTGCGAATTGTGGGCTGGTTACTAGACGAGATTGGGTGAGGTTTGTCCTAGATCATATGTACTACTTCTGGCTATAAGTAGATGCTTTTAGTTCGAATTAACCTTAGACCTATGCGTGGCAATTCATGGAGTAAATTGGCTCGTCGGCTGATATTAAAAAGGGTTTTAAGTGTGGCAGTTTTTACACGCAACTTTGGGACTTCACAACTAATTCGTTTCTCAACCATTTTAGGTGATTCCAATTGCTAAACAAACTACAATAGGTCATCTATAATGTGCAATTAAGTCCTGGATTTATGGGGCAACTTACAGGTTGTATTTTATTCTAGAAAGGTCACGACCCATATTGCCTCTTATTACGAAAATGCACATCGAGAGGTGGTAAAAAAAGTTTCATTTTGATGTTATTCAAGCACACTAGGACGAACATATGCAATATAAAACATAGAGAATGAAAGCGTGAACTCACAAAAACGCATATACCAGAAGTGTGAACAAAGGAAACTTGGGTTTTTGTTTTTTAACCGGTTCAAGCACACTACTAATGACATATGGATTACAAAATAATAATAGGTAATAAGGAATGATTAGCTCACAAAATGCAGAGAGGGATGCGTGAAAAAGCTTGAGGAGACTTTGGTTATTGCTTGAAGCCAACCGAAACCCTAGCTTCAAAGCCAAAGGAAACCCTAATTTAGCACTAACACCAACCCGTTAGTTCTTCTTGCTTGCTGGAACTTTGATCAAACAGAAAACTCACGAGTGTCGAATATGGTTCAGGGTTTATCTAGGGTTTTTGATGTATAATGAAGGTGTAAGGATTTATTGGTGGGTGTATGCCGAACTCAGGGAGCAAGAGAAAAGAACATATGAAAGTTGTGATTTGAGTTGCTGTGGATTTGTGTTAATCTCAACCTTGTCCCATGTTCTTCTTATAGACACAAAGAATTACATGTATAGTGCCCCCCCTTTTGAAGTCACGTTAGAATGTTAAGCCATACATGGTAAGGAATTTCTTGAATTCAACATAGTCCCAACACAGTGTTTTAAAGTGACTTACTGTTAGAAACGTGAAGAGGAAAAAGAGGGGTAGGAGCTAGGTATATCACAAGACTATGTGGGTTTTGGAGAAAAGAGTGATGGGCTTTTATATGTTAGATAAAAGAATTAAGTTAGGAATGGATTTTTTTGTGTGTCTTCTAAGTTTTCTAAAAAAAATAACGTGTATGGTTTAACAATTATTCAGCCGATTATGCTATAAGTTAGGGAATTTATTTTTCTTAAGGATTTTATACTCTCTAATTTATATAAGCTACATGTTGGTGATGCTTGTTTTGAGCCCTTTCACTTTGATCAAATAAGTGACATTGCCTAACTTCCTTGTCACGTATGTAAATTAGGTGACGAGTAGGATGGACTTACGTAAAGCCTTGATGAGTGTATTTGACGTTTTCTAGCAAACGTTAAATTTTTGAGCTCACACGATATAACTAATGCTATTTAAATGGTAACTATGCGGATTTAGATAAAGTCTAGAGTAAATAGTAAAAGAAATTTAAAATGATGAAAGTACGGAGTCGTAATATGACCTGAAAAACACGGGGTGTTATAGTCTCCCCCGGTTAGATGAGCCTTGTCATCAAGGCTTAAGACGTTGTAGTGGATGAAAACGCCTGATTTATGAAGAGATGTGGGTATTTCTTTTTGAATGAATTTTCACGTTCCCATGTGAACTCAGGACCTCTCCTAGAGTTCCAGCGAACCTTAACGAGTGGTATACGGCTTTGCTTTAATCGTCTGATTTCCCGTTCCATAATTTCAACGGGCTCTTCTACAAATTGGAGTTTATCATCAATATGTAGTCCTTCCAACGGAATAGCTAATGGTTCGTCGGAATAACATTTCTTTAAGTTGGATACATGGAATGTATTGTGAACTCTGCTAAATTCTTGAGGGAGTTCAAGCTTGTAAGCAACGGATCCAACCTTTTCCAACACCTTGAAAGGTCCAACATATCGAGGGTTTAACTTCCCCCTTTTTCCAAAACGTACGACCCTTTTCCAAGGTGAAACCTTGAGCATAACCCTATCCTCAACTTGGAACTCCATCGGCTTACGCTTTAAGTAGCAAAACTCTTTTGTTCCGTCACGAGCGGCTGAATACCTTTGCTTGATCTTAATTATTTTCTAATTCGTTTCTTGAATTAAATCTGACCGGTGAGTTGACATCTCCGACCTCAGGCCAACATACAGGTGTAACCGACACTTCCGACCCGTACAGTGCCTCAAACGGTGCTAGCCTTTAAGGCAGGCGGTGATAACTGTTGTTGTATGAAAACTCGACTAATGGCAAATGCTTAATCTAACCATTTCCAAAGTCGATAACGCAAGCACGTAGCATATCCTTGAGAGTTTGGATGTCCTCTGCCCATCTGTTTCTGGATGGTATGCAGTACTCATATCCAAACTAGTACCCAAAGCCTTTTGAAGTGATCTCCAAAAATGTGATGCGAACCTAGGGTCACGGTCACAGATGATTGAGACAGGTATCCCATGCCTCGCAACTACCTCCTTTATGTACAACCTTGCCAGCTTCTCCATAGAGTCAGTTTCTCTCATTGGCGTAAATATTGCAGATTTAGTGAGTCGGTCTACAATCACCCAAATAGTGTCATGACCTTGCGGTGACTTAGGAAGCTTGGTGACAAAATCCATGGTGATATTGTCCCACTTCCATTCAGGTATCTTGGGTTGTACCAACAATCCCGATGGTCTTTGATGTTCAGCTTTGACCTTGGCACACGTCAGACATTTGCTAACATAGGTGGCGATGTCGGCCTTCATATTGGGCCACCAATATAGCTTTTTCATGTCTTGATACATTTTGTCCAAACCTGGATGGACAGAGTATTTTGATTTGTGAGACTCGTGCATGATCACCGTCCTTAAATCTCCATAACATGGCAACCAACTCCTACCATTTAATCATAAGGTTCCATCCGCACGGGGTTCTAACCTCTCTTTTGGTAGGTCCTTCCTGATCATACCTCCTACGTCTTCGTTCCTGAGATTTTTTGGTTTCTGTGCCTCGGTCTGAGCATTCAATATTTGTTTGGGAAGATCCAAGCCAATAGTCATAACTAAGGCTCGCACTCTTAATGGTTTACTTCGCTCTTTCCTGCTCAAAGCATCAGCCACAACATTTGTTTTCCCCGGGTGATAACGAATCTCACAATCGTAATCACTAAGCAACTCTAACCAACGACATTGCCTCATATTCAACTCCTTTTGGTCAAGTATGTGTTGTAAACTCTTATGATCCGTGAACACCGTACATTTGGTTCCATACAAGTAGTGTCTCTAAATTTTTAGAGCAAACACCACTACACCAAGTTCCAAATCATGAGTGATATAATTTTTCTCATGGATCTTCAACTGACGTGATGCATAAGCAATCACCTTCTCGTTTTGCATCAATACCACACCCAATCCTTTATGTGACGCATCGCAATAAATAATGAAGTTCTCAGCTCCTTGAGGGAGAGCTAAGATAGGTGAGCTACACAACTTAGTTTTCAACGTCTGAAAAGCTGTTTCCTGCTTGTCACCCTATTCGAAGGCGACTTTCTTCTGGGTAAGTTTGGTCATTGGCATAGCAATCTTTGAGAACCCTTCTATGAATCTCCGATAATAACCGACAAGACCTAAAAATTGACGAATCTCCGTTGGTGATTTAGGAGATGCCCAATCTTTAATAGATTCGATCTTGGCAGGATCCACGTGAATGCCTTGACAGTCAATCACGTGACCGAGAAATTGTACCTTAGGAATCTAAAATTCACATTTTGAAAACTTAGCATATAACTCCTCCTTCTTAAGCAGTTCTAGAATTGCCTTAAGGTATTCTTCGTGTTTGTTCTTGTTCTTTGAATAAATGAGTATATCGTCAATAAATACAATTACAAACTTATCCAAGTATGGTTTGCACACTCGGTTCATGAGGTCTATGAATACCGCAGGTGCATTTGTCAAACCAAATAGCATCACTTGGAATTCGTAATGCCCATACCGAGTCCTAAATGCCGTCTTTGGAATGTCTTGTTCACGAACTCGGAGTTGATGATAACCCGACCTCAAGTCTATCTTCGAATAAAACACTAGATCCTTGTAGTGATCAATACAATCATCAATCCTGGGATGAGGTTATCGATTTTCACTGTTATGTTGTTTATTCAATTCCCGATAGTCGATACACATCCGAAATGAACCGTCCTTCTTTTTGACAAACAAGACTGGAGCTCCCCAAGGTGAGGAACTGGGTCTTATAAAGCCCTTGTCGGATAGTTCTTGTAGTTGCTCCGACAATTCTTTCATTTCGGAAGGAGCCAATCGATACGGTGCTCGTGCTACAGGTGCAGCACCAGGCACCAAATCAATTTGGAATTCCACTTGTCGCGTCGGTGGAAGACCTGGTAATTCTTCAGGAAATACCTCAGGAAAATCTCGGACGATTGGTACATCCTCTAGCCGCTTCTCTCCCGACCCGTCTTCGGTCTCCTTTGCTGTAATGCTGGCTAAAAAGACATGGTGTCCTTTCAGCAAGTATTTATGAGTTTTGGTGCATGAAATGATGTTCAGACGAGTCCCGTTCCTCTGATTGCTCCCGTCACCATGGACAATTAAGGTTTCATTTCCCCATGGAATTCGAACGATCTTTTCGGCACAGTCAATGACCGCGTGGTACTTTGACAACCAATCCATGCCGATTATGACGTCGAAACTACCAAGTTCTACAGGCAATAAGTTGATGTTGAACGGATGGTTCAAGAAGTTTAACGTACAACCCCGAATGATAGTGTTTATCCCTATTATCTTCCCGTCGGCTAGTTCAACATCATAATAATGGTCTAATGCAGTGGGTGTGATATCAATCAAAGAGCTAAATGTTGTGGATACAAAACTCCTATCGGCTCCAGTATCAAATAGAATAGAAGCATAGCAGTCGTTTAGAAGGAACGTACCCGTAACAATGTTAGAGTCCGGGTTTGTCCCCGCATTGCCCACCACATAAACCTTGGCTGGTGCATTGTCGTTCCCACGTTGGTTACCACGGTTTCCATTCTTCAACTTAGGGCAGTCCCTCTTGAAGTGCCCCTGAACACCACACTCATAGCAAGTAACGGCATTTTGAGTTGCTCCGGAGTTCCCACGGTTGTTATTATTGTTTGGACCGGAACTCCTGCAGTCACGAGCCAAATGGCCGATCCTCTTACATTTGTTGCATCTGGGAGCACATGGTCCTTTATGGTGATAGTTGCATTTTGTACACAAGGGTAATGATCCAGTGTACTCCCTCTTCTCACCAGTCCCGGCAGTGTAAGCTCGCCCGGTATTCTGTCTCTTGTTTTGTTGTTGGTACCCCTGATTGTTTCCAGCATTAAACTCTATCTTCCTCTTCTGCTCGGCTTGCCTTTCAGAAATAGTGATGAGTTTTTGGTTCATCTGATCATTGGCAAACTCGATTACCTCTTCCATTGTCTGGGGTCGATATGAAATCCATGTCCCCCCCCCCGGATAATTTCTAGGAGTCCACTCACATACTTCTCAACTTCATCAGATTCCTCGGGAAACATACGTCCACACATCAATGCAAGCTCTTGGAAACGTAGAGTGTAGCTCGGGATATCAGTACCTTTTACCTTTAGGTTCCAGAGTTCAATTTCCAACTTTTTGATTTCACCCCTTGGGCAGTATTTGACCGTCATCAACTTCTTCAATGCCTTCCAGTCCATGGCATAAGCAACATCTTGTGTAACCGCCTTCTTGTGGGAGTTCCACCAAGTAAGGGCATTCCCAATGAAAGTGCAAGTTGCGAACTTAACTTGGTTCTCTGGAGCACAGTTGCTTATGTGGAACACTGATTCCATCTTTTCAAACCATTGGGATAACACAACTACCCCTTCAGTACCCTTGAAGTTAAGTGGATGACAGTTCAGGAAATCTTTGTACGTACACTCACGTGGAGTGCGCGTAGCCCCTCTGGTTCCAGTGCCAGAATTGTGGCTTCCATCGCCATGACCATTCGTGCTATTTCGAAGGGTCTCATGGTTAGCAAGTGCCGCGGAAACTCTATCAGCGACCAATTGCTCAATAGCAGCAGTTTCATTGGGGCACAGGTGCAGCCGTAGCAGTAGTCTGCAGCAGCAGTGGAGTAGTAACAGCAGACATCCCATTGCGGTTCTTACAGTTCTTGCAGTTCTTTTTGGTGGCATGTTGTTCTAAATCACAACAATAGAGCACGTAAGTTTTTATAAACATCACAACATAACATGGGTACAATATATAATAAGATCACATCACTCAGTGATTACATAATATGACTGGGATCACAACACATCACAGAATGGTAGCGACATAACATAATTTAAAATACCCAAACATCTCATATATAGTTGGAAAACATACATGATTTGTTCGATACAAGAAATAAATAAAAACAATACAGGTCCTACTACCGAGCTAGCTAGGAATGAAACCCATAATACTTAGCCGGTTACAATGATAGCTATGAACATGGAAATAATCTAGGGAAACTTGCTTCCGGTGCCCGCCAGGGGCATCCGTATCGAAGCTGCACTCTCATAGTTGCAGTGCTCGGATATCTCCTAGAGCCGTTTCTAGATGTCCCTGGAGTGATGAAACATGTGCAGTCAGAGCTGCTATCAATGCATCCTGCACATCCATACGGTGATCCTGCGTCCAAACATGTGTCTTGTATCCCTGAAGCTCAAAGTGGACAGCCGAACTAAATCCTATAGAGTGTGCCCAAGCTCTCGGGCGACTAGGCCTCTGGTCCAAGAGAAAATGGGCTGTCTCTTGTGGGTACCGATATCATCGAGCCAATGTATCAACCGTCTGATACATTGAGTCGTGCCGATCTTGGGTATCTCAATCACAGTATTAAATCTCCGGGGTGTCCTGCTTCTGTACTGCTGTAAGCTCATTCACCTCTAGTGTTGCTCCTCTAGGGTCATGGTGCTAACCTCCTTTGTAGTCTCTCTTGGGTCTACCCATGTATCTCTGATCCCATAGCCAACTGCCTCGGCTCTCTGTCATCTGGCTTTGGCATCCAGAGTGCCAACAAACCCATAATCTACCCTACGACCTCCAGTAGGCCTAGGGACAGCAGTCGAACTCTCCCCCACCTATTCGCGATGCGGGTGTAGTAAGATTAACCTTACGAGGTGGTAGTTCGGCCTTGGGAACATCCTCCCTGCGGTCGACTGGTGGTATGAACAATGAGTCTGGTAGTGGTGGCAGTGGTGATGATGGTAGAGGTGGTAGTGGAGGTGATGGAAGTGTGGGTGCAGCTAAACACCTAGCAAGGCGTTCCTCTGCAGAGGGTGGTGATAATGGGATGAGTGGTGAGGGTGGTGGTGTAGGTAAGCAAGAAGGTCTCTCGCCTCCTCCTCAGGTGGCAATAGTACAGGTGCCTCTGGTCGGATAGATATCCTAGCAGTGGTACGACATGCTGGTGGTGATGGTGGTGTAGCCGCAGACTCATCGGTCTCAAACGGCTCTGTCTCCTCAGAATGGGGGACATGATCAACAACAGGTGCAACAACAGAGTCGGCGGAGCCAGATGCTACCCTCTCTCCTCCCTCCTCAGCTCCTCCTCCTCAGAAGCCTCCTCCTCCTCCTCGTCATCATCAGAGGAGTCATCATCATCGCCGTCACCTCCATCAGCTGGATAGTCTACTGGGCCATCCTCAGAGTCCTCCTCGGGGTCCTCCTCGGGATCCGAGTCAGCAACGTAGCCTAGAGATAGGGCTATAGGCGAATCAGCAACAGCATAAGGCTGATCCTTCACGGGAACCTCCTCATCTGATGGGGCCAAGTACTTGGGGTACTCTGGTCCTGGCACATAATCTGGCGAGAGCGATGCCTGCTCTGGCTCCTCAGGGCCAGGCACGTAGTCCGGTGATGCCGGTGCAGCCTCTGGTGAGTTGGGCTCCTGGAGTCCGAAGAAGTCCACAGCCAAGTAGGGGTCTCCATGCGATGTTATAGTGTATTAATGTAACCTCATGATTTTGCTGAATCGATGACATGATGTATCTTTAACAACTCAAACAGAGTTTACATTAGAACATATATAAGGACCGATAATAATATATTAATATATTATAACACATATAAGAACCATGCAGCATCTAGTATAACCAACTAATGCAACTCGATAGTGTATGTCATGTATGCATCTAGTACAGTTACTAATACAAACAACTAGTATATGTATGTCCCGTGAAAACCTTTTGTACGATGCAATGTTTGAAAACAGTTATAGTCCAAGTAAAAACATTTGACCTGGTTCTCTATAACCTTGGCTCTGATACCACTCTGTAACACCCCCAAATTGGGTCGCAGCGGAACAATAAGTATCCGGGAGCGTTACATTATAGATCAATAGCACAAGATATGAGAATGACCTCAAAAAGAGTTATTTAAAATACGATACATTGGATTTATTAAAATCGTTTGATACAAAGCACGAAGGCTTAAATAGTTCAACATTTGAAATAAAGATTCTAGATCATAACAATTGTCCTGAAATATAATTACTCCAAATCTTTATGCATGACACCCAAAAGACTTATCCTAATGTATCCTGTGCACCTTGTGCATCATTGACTTGAGAAAAACATGCTTAAAACATTAACATAAAGTTGGTGAATTCATAGGTTTATGCAAATGAAATGTAGGACCGTAAGATTTTCAAGTGTATGATAATGCAACATATGCAAATATCACAAATGTGATTACGTTTCCCTAAGCTCATGACACCAAAGCTCGACATGTATGAATGCAATATAAATATTGCCACATTGCCTGTGATGATGTTCTAACCCGCAACATCCGAATCCGACATGGTATACATCCGTTGGTTCACTCTGTGACACCAGCGAGAGCTACTCACCAGGATGGGGATGTCAACCCTAATAGATCTATTTATAACATTCGCACTCACACAAAGTAATTGACAGTTCATGATAATGGGCTCAAAAGGTTATCGCTACTTAGGCAAATACGTAATCATGATAAAATGTACACTTACGTCCAATTTGTAAAACAAAACATGTTTCTCACCCCAAAAGATATAAAACATTTATCCAAAACGAGTAAAAGTGGGGCTATGAACTCACATGAAGAATGATAATGTAGAAGCAAAGCTGTGGCACGAAAAATGATACAAAAGACTTTATCCGCAACCTATGAATAAATAGTATATATCTTCACTATACGGAAAAATAATAATAATAAACACTTGCAATCTTGTCCCTAGTGTGTGCTGGATATATTTGAATTTATGATATTTGAAAATGATTCCTCATTTTAAAAGTAATCAACTTTATCGGGTCAACACGACTAAAATACAAGTATATAAATTATGACTTCAGACTTTTAAGAAACTAGGCGGTGCATACTTTAAATTATTAGTTTAGGTCTGGCCTTGGTTTGGTCTCTAAGTGCGTTAAACAATTAGACGAAATATTGACGTTTACTATTCAAGTTAAACATATAAATTACCAAGTTTTTAACATGGGAAGTCTTGGAGTTTTACAACTAAATTTTGTCTTCGTTATTTGACTATATTAAAAAGTAAAAGTATATTTGAAATCCACGCCGGGTAGTCTACAACTTACGTTAAATAAGTTTCGGCTAAAAACGTCGTTTTAGTAGTTTAAAAAATAGCGTTAAACAGTGCCGTGGTCGATATAAATGCTCCAGACTTAAGAAAATAATTGGGGTTGTTTCTAAAACTGCTAATGTTTGGGTCCAGATTTAGAATCGTTTGTGGATTCGGTTACTTAAACGTTAAAAACAAAGTAAACGCACATTTGAAAACTAGGCTAGTCTATACCAAACTTACTTTTTATAAGTCTTGGGGGCGGAGGTCGTTAAGAGGGTCGAAAGTGAGTACAAGTAGGGGGGGGGGTGCGAGCAAGCTATTAATGCGTGCCTAAATATGAACTGTGATTGGCAAGCAGTACACTGTGGGTTCAAGTTGCGAGCTCGTATCCTAACTTATTTCTCCTGTGTTCGAGGTTCTAAATACAAATGGCATGTCTTCTATTAAAATGCCCCCACTTCTCTCATGCGCCTAGCCTAAGTGGGTTGGAAGTAGGGCTTAATGCTCTAACACGTCCCGGGCTGTTGTACAAAAGATTTTGGCCGGAAACATGCTTTTCAACTTTGTGACCTTATATCTTTTTATTTACTCTACGAAAACAACTCATCTCAGGGGCAAAATGATCACGTCCAACCCTATTACTGAAATAAATTAAGTTGTTCTTGAATGTCTCGTGTTTAAGGGTCGGATAAGGTGTCTAAAACTACCACACGCATGGGCTAATTAATATGAGATAACTTTATGGTGTTATTTTTTTTTTTTCCAAATAAATAACGAGCCCTAGTTATCAACATGCATATATCCTAAGTCTAACATCATCACATTATGTCCTTGTTTCACTTGTTACTTATATGTTTTATGGGTTTTTGATGTTTATTCGTGCTACATCAGTAAGTAATTAGGAAAAGACATGTTTTTCTTTATCAGGTTTTTTAAAGCCTCACATCTGCATGACCTAAAATTGCATACATAAAATAAAGAAACAAAGATGTGAGACTCACAACGTGGAGAGAACTCGAGTACAAGTTGAACCCGAACGAAAACCCTAGTTTCCTAAAACACATGAAACCCTAGCTCCCAAACCACAAACCCTAATTGGGTGAAGTCTTTTCATGACTCAAAACTCACAGCCCCCTTTGATCTTTGTTTCCTCTTTTACGAACCAACAAGAGAACTTTAGAGTGACTTTTGGGTTTTGGGTTTAATGGAGGCAATAATGGATATGAAAATTTATGTGTGTGTGTATGTCGAATACAATGAGCAGGAGGGGAGGTATATGAGAGTTGTGAGTTTGTGAAAACACTAACCCAAGATCTTCTTATATACACAAAAGAATGGGTATGCATAGTGTTGTTTCTTGAAATCACATTCTTTTGCTAAGCCATTCATGGCAAGGAATATCTTGGATTCAAGTAAAGGCAGTGTACATGGATTTAAAGTTGTTTACTGTTTGTGTTGTGTGGGAAGCAACATTTGAAAAAATACAGCCATAGTATTCACGTGTATATGTTGGGTTGGGTAAAAGGAGGGTTGGGCTTTACTTGTTGGATAATAAGGGTAGAAGATCTTTCTTATATTTTGCATGATTATCTAAACCAAAACGTGTATGATTTGAGAAAATCCAGCCGACCCTTGCTAGAATTTAGAGGTTTTATTCCCTTAATGTTTTTCCTAGTTTTTAAATTTCTATAAGTCACATAATGGTGAGGTTTGTTTTTGAGCCCTTTAACATTGATCAAATAAATGTCATTGTCCAACCTTCTCTTGTCGCGGGTGCGTATTAACAACGAGTGAGATGGACTGGTTTAACACTTTGATAAGTGTATTTGACGTTTTCTAACAAACGTTAAGTTTTTGAGCTCGCGAGATATAGCTAAGGTTATATAATGCCCAACTATACAAATTTAGTTAAAGAAATCAATGAAATAGTAACGGAAATTAAATTTGACTAAGGTACGGAGTTGTGGAAAGACCTGGAAAAATACGGGGTGTTATAAGTTATGTCAACATATGCACTAATAACACTTGCACAGTATCCCAACTCGTAGTCAGTCACTAACTACTATCAATCACCAAAATGAAAAGATACAATCAATATAATTTCAATGAAAGCGTATATGCATAACGTTAATCAGAACAAATGTGTATATAGTTACCGGAGTACGTGGATCATCAGTTAACGTCAGCTTCACAAAACCTATACGACTGTCCAACCTGTCATTTCATAAACTCCTCCTGCATTTTTGTAAAATCTAGATCAGAATGTCAAGTTGGCACGCTTTGTGCTTTGCATACAAATATTTGTAATTTACAAATGTAAAAATGTATGGCTCATTTTAAATTATATTTTTGCATTCGTGTATCTATGTTTCAAACTCCTAATGAGATTTTCACAAATCATGCTATCATTTGTGTTGTACCAATTTGCACAGTATCCCAACTCATAGCAGTTAATACCCTTATTATAAGAAGAGATAAATATCATCCCTAAATAATTTGTTGACAGATCCATAGTCTTATAGTCTTGCTATACCATGTAAAGTGGAATGGACGTAGTCTTATCCAAAAGAACTTGGTAACCGAAAATCAAAAAAAATTAAAAAATAAAAATAATATGCATTATATTAACGTGCTAGATCAAGTTCTCAAATAATCACATAAAAAACATAATTATAAAAAAGTGACAATTGAATTAAACAATTACATAATATTCATTAAAAACATAATGAATTGAAACACTTACAGGACATTCATCATGTTCATGTCGAGCAGAAAACAATAGCGCGATTAGTGATACCATAAAAAATATACACAAAATAATCAAGATAAAAAAACTAGCATTTAAAAACGAATACAAAATCAAAATCGATTTTCATCTAAAAAATGGAAATAAAACCACTTACTAACTGGGTAGATCTCGGAATGATGCTTGCTCGATCCAAAAAAACCTGGTGATGTTTTTTTTTCCGGTGGCCGAACAATTTGATCTAAAGAGAGGCGTAGGGTTTTTTTTTTGGGAGCGTTTTTTTGTTTGTGAGAGAGACAGGTGGTATAAATGGAGAGTAGTTATTGAGAACGGTTTTTAAAGGAAAAATAAATAAAAATTCTCTATACTTATCATTTATGTAGTTACGAAAATACCCTTTTATTCTTGACTGATTGTGTTTTCTTTTTTTTTCAATTAAAAACTGCCATATTTAATTCTATCCATTGATGAAGTCATCCAATGGTCTAAAATGATCTAAAATAGTTCTGTAGAGTTCTGCACATAAATTGGGTTCTCAATATAACACTTCACTATATATATATATATATATATATATATATATATATATATATATATATATATGTGTGTGTGTGTGTGTGTGTGTGTGTGTGTGTGTGTGTATACTAGTTTCGTAACCCGCCCGACGGGCGGGTTTGTTTTGGGTTTTTTCTTTTAAAGTTTAAGTGTGTAACGATTGAATTTTTATCACAACGTGATGTTTTTTTAAAAGTTTTAAACGGTTTGAGAGTATTTGTTAATTTTAAAAAATTGAAACAAAACAAAATTGTTGGTAGTAATACAAAATATATTCTGGAAGGTGTATATAGAAAACAACGATGCCTATTCAAATACGACATAAGATTTCTTTGTAAACAATGTTTGTCGTTGATTTTGAATGGTTGTCGTCTTTGTCTAAACATAGAACCTTCAATCCTCTTGCTTTGACTCAAATGACTCTTCACTTATACCTTATGTGATCCTACAATAGTTGGGGAAGTCAGTGTAGATCATTTTACGGTGGAACGGTCATTATAAAAGTTCCATTAAGTGGATACTGATTGAAAGCATATATAAGAATGTCAATGTAATGTGTTAAAATGCTCACATAAAATGAACACGATAAATAAATAAATAGAAAACATACAAATTCATCCTAATGTTGATGAATCATATTAGGTTCGATGGAAAAGTAGTTGCTGCATCACATCACTTCTGCCTGTCATACTAAGTCACTAAACACGATGTTCCTAAAGCTGTGTTGTAAAAGACATGATACTTGCATTCAAAATTTTCAAAACGTTGTACCGATGCTTCACCCCGGTCGGCGTATGCATCAGCTTACGTAGATATTCATCTCCCACTGGCTAGGCATTGGCACCGCTTGTTTAAGCATCAGTCCATTGATCAGCCTGTTGTTGTTCCTAGTTGACTTTGACGTTTTTCAGGCATGTGCCAGAGTTCAGCTACTGATGTATTCATTACAGTTATTCTGTTTTTTATAATTAATCCTTCACTCAGGAAGAACTCAAATTTAGAACATATTACAAACATCACATTGCCAAGGACGAAGTCAGAATTCTTCAGTTAGTAGGCCAAAAGAATAAAAAACTCAAAAATAGCAAGTATATAAATCTTAAGGTCTCTATAGTAAAAAATTAACTTCCAACGTACTCGTATGCTCTTTAACATCATTAAAAATTATTCCAAAACATATCTGAGATTGGTTAATTAAAATCTATGAAAAAGAGAAAATAAGAATACCATCTGAATTGTAAAAACTTATGAGAAAAAGAAAGAATGACCGGTTTAAATAATAACATCTAAAACAAAAGCATGTAATCATCATCGTTTTACCTTGTAACTTTTAGTAAGTAAAGATTGCACCATTTTAGAAGAAGAAAAAACAAACACCCACGTAAGTAATATGTTGATGAAAAAATAAATTATTACTTGAACATAACTTGTTATCGTTTTCTGATTCATTGTCTAAAGGATGCTCCTTTCTGGATGGGCTTATTCTTTCAATTTAGCAATTTGGGCCTAACACCCAAAAAAGTAAAATTTTATAAAATAAATTAATAAATACATTACATTTTTTGATTTTACAGAAACAACTTATACCAAATATTAGTTCCGTCCCTGCACATTGCAGAATATTAGTTGTTTCTCTTTAAAGATGACTTGCAGCTTCCTCAATTTTGAAGGCGAACTATATCGAATGCATGTTTTGTAGCTGTTGTAAGTTTTGTCTGCAACTCCAAATATTCATAAACCTGGTGATGGGCCGCCAACTAGTGTTAGAGATGGTCCTTAACAACGCTTCGGTGTCGGTTTATTTTGGGATACTCCATTTCTAAAAATCTTGGCAAATAAGTGATACAAAAAATTTTCAATTTTTTCTAAACTAATAATGTGGTCATGTACTTTACTTTCAAACTAACCTCCAAGTGATTCCGCATGAGTACTAAGAAAGCATTTGGAACACCACTCATAACCACCCATTTCCCGTTATGAAAAACTTCAAGACCCGAAACATCGTTTTCATAGAGCAGAGTCAACACACCATGATCTGTATGAGGCATCAACCCACGTGCAAGATCAAAATCCGGAAGAAATGGACAGTAGTTAACTGCTAACAGCCGAAAGCTTGAGTCGAAATTTAGTTCTTTGTTCAGGTACGAAGATTTAAACCCAAAGTTCTCAGACACACCCTTCAACAACTCATTTACAATCACTTGAGTCCTTTTTGACATACTCGATGCCATTTCACTGCTACCATATACTACATTACTACTGTCAGGATGTTTGTTTATACAAATGTTTTTTGGTGTATACATAACGTGATAGTTTGTGAGGACAATGAAAATCAGGATGCGCAATGAGCTGAAGAACTTCTCTCCATAACGTGTCTTTATTTTTGCTCATCCTCGCATGAAGCCTCCACTGCTGAATCTAATGGGATCAAAAACACCACAGGCTTCGACACATCCATTATCTCTTTGATCAAAGTCTTTGTTATCCCATGAATCACCAGCTTACCAAAATGTAACAAAATTAAGTTATTCAAATTGTGACCCAACAGGCGGGTTCGGTTCATAGAACCTTTTTTTGAGACAATGTTTGGTGTTTAGATCTAATCGTTGTCGTGTTTGTGTAAACATAGAATCTTTATTCCTCTTTTTCCACGCTTAGTTCAGGTTGCTTTTTTGTTGATTTTGTTGAGTAATAATTCTTGGCTTTTATATGCGCCAATATCATCCTAGGTTGCATTTAGAACTTCATCAGCTTTTAGTCTATCCTTGAGTGATCTGCACATACAACTCATCGCTAAATACAATACACAAAGTAATTCCTCCTCAATCTTGGCCTTATACATAATTTCAGGATCAAATATTTGGCAATTTTTTGGTCTTATTACACAAATATTTTTTGATTTATTAGCCGCATCTTAAATCTTTATAATATGCAGGACAAAAGTCTCCCTAAGAAAGATGCTGGCATGTTCTCGGGGACAAGAAAAATTGTTTACTTGGGGCAAAACTGCTTATCCCGTGGAAAAGATTCTTAACCTATCTTAAAAGCTAGTTCATGATCGGGTCAAAATTGCATTTTTTTATATGGGTCCGAAATTAGCACAGGTTTGGTTTGACATTAAGATAATGTAAACAACAATTAAAAAAATGTTACAACAAACAAACCACAGTTATATTTTAAAAACTTGCTAGTTCTTTGTTTTTAGAAACTTGCGAACCCAAGGATGAACACCACCCATTTTTGAAACTTTATATACAAACCAACATTCTACCCACCCTACATTTATTCGTCTTATTTTCTACTTTTTCGACAACCTTTCCCAATGGTCTGACAATTTCTTCCTTTAACCAGATATTATTTTCACCAGTAAATAGGTAATGATGGTTTCAACATTTTCTAAGCTGCATCGCGAGGTTCTGCAAACTTTTAGATTTACCCACATATGCAATCAGATCATCGTTGTTAAGAATAACAAATTTTCAGTCATTTTAGTTAGTGTGTAATCATGAGTTTAGAGCTACAAATTGAGTGAAATGTCTAAAGTATCGTAATAAATTTCATCAGTTTCTTAGAGACTTAAGTACATAAATGAGTCGGAGGAGCAAAATTAAGGCTGACCCAAGACCATGTCCAAAAGATCAACCCAGACCATGGTCACCATGCCCACTAATTGGGATGACGGCCCAATGGATCCATTAAGATAGGTCTCAGACACACTGGCCAGTCATTTTCATGTTGCTTATTAGATTTAGATATAAGCAGGTGGGGATTTTGAGGTTGGAGGCACTCCCCTGTTCCAAAATTCATGCAGATGGCATGTCACTCCTTGATCCAAACATGAAACTCAAGAGGCATCCAAAAAGTAATTATTGCGATTGCAAGTCACAATAGTAGGATAATCAGTTTTCAACCCCAAAAGACCTACCTGGTGTAGGCGGCGAATGATCAGCAGTTCTTCCTCATCTGTTGGTGACACATCACATTTATCTGTAGAAAACCCAAATGAAAAACATTACTATCGGCTAATTAAAATCTCAGAATGAATTATTTGGCAACTCAAAATGTCCCCTGTGTAAGTCATGCTTAATATCTATTACAATAAATTTTTGTAGTGCTCATTAACAAAATTACTATATAAATTACGACTTGATTTATAACATTGCTGTTAAATTAACGTATATTTCATTGAAGGAAAAAAAGCTAAAGTGTTGGAAGGACTTTGGATCATGAATGTAAGCTAAACTTGTTATGTCCATCGACCCAAATATAGGGTGTGATTTATGTGGCTTTCTGTATATTTTAGAAATATCTTCATGATTATATAAGATAGAAGTAGAAAATAGACGGGGTGTCAAAACTGGTGCTTTGGGTTGTACCAATTCTGTATGAAACTTCTACCTGTTTGTATCCAAGAAACTATAAAAAGTACCTTTTCAACGCAAATAAGTTTACATGACACCTTCCCTAAGTCACCAGTCCTGCCCCCTATAAAATAGAACATTATGATAAATGGCAGAAGCAGTTTCATTAACCTGGGTAGTGAAGGGAGTGGGCAGCAGTGGGCAATTGCTGGTGTCGCTATATGCCGGAGAGCGACATGATGGCGCTTTCAAATAGCATTTTTCGGCGGGTCTTGCATTCCTAAAAAAGTGGTGGTTTGTAGTATTGTCTAAACGGAGCACCTTGAGCTCTGGCATTAAGCGCGTGCATTAATGTATATCTGGTTGGCAGCCGTTGATGAGTACATAGTGGTTTGACTCGGTCAATCATGAGGAACTTTAGTTGGTGAACGATTCTACCCGTATGACGCATCATCTCTACATAGTGATTAATGGTTTGGTGCTGATGATGACAAAAGTGCTGATGTAAGGTGTGAGAATTGATCACTTGAAGGCTGGCTTGTCTATCCCGATTCAATGGCATGATGACTTGTATGTACATTGAAAAAAATGTAGTAGATTTTTTCTTGATCAAGTTACCAGATTATTTATTATTCAATTAAAAAAGAAGTTTACTTTTTTAGAGAAGTTTTGTATACCAGCAGAGTTGATATTAAGGATTTATGCATTAGAAAATTTGGAGTTGTTCATGTTATTGTGGGTCTCTAATACGTTTACGGATATTACCTTCTCTTCATGTATATCAGATATCTTAAGGTATAAATTTAGCAACATGTACATTTTCAACATGAATAAACTGTGTATACCAATAGCCATGACTTTCACACTTTGACTTAGGAAATGGGTAGGAATATCCGTCTTTTCAGTGAATAATCGATAGATACCGTATGATTCATATGTTAATGTGTGTCAGTTAATAGGCCCGCACTAACCCTCACCCATTCTGCCCCCTCTAAATGACCCTCTGTTCGCGCTTATAATTTCGGAGGGGGCCACTTATTGTTAACATTTTGAGGTTTTTGTGTGTTTGGCTGTTGTGAAGCATGTTAGAATCTTATTAAAAATTAACCATATTAAAAAAGGGGGGGCCATTAGCAAGATTACCTTGTTCACAAAACTTGTATGACTTTGTTATGCATCACGCTATAACTCTATTGATGCACCCTTTTGGAGCAAATTTAAGTAACACCTATCAGTTGATGGTATACCTCATCTTTTGCAGGCATGTTAGGCTGATGCAGCCTTGTTTTCATCAGCTAGTGTGTGGATTAGCATTGCATTTTATCGAGCTGCTTGCTTTATTATCTCCATGAGTTTTTCTACGTCATCAATCTGATATGAAAAGACAGTGAACTCGGTTAATGGATCAGGAAATCAGTTCTAACAAATTGGATTGTAGTAGATACGGCTAGGGTGCTTTGTACTTGTAACCCCTCTTTTCCCGCACTCACCATCTAATACCCTGAAAAGCAGTTTAGTCAAATTCAAAATCTCTCATGAACGTGTCATTGCCATGTAACAGGTCGTTTGTTTACAAAAATCTACACTTTACAGTCGGATTGAAAAGAAATCAAGGGAATAATCCTTGTCACCATTATCCCTATTTTTACCCTTTGGTATGCGGTTTTAGATGCTTTAAAAGACTAACAAACTTCTAGTCCAACCCGGTTGCTTCCTCAAGATAATAAAAGGGAATGAAAATCTTTATTGAGAAATATTTAACATTCCAATAGAGTAACAAAAGAAGAATGAAGAATGTTATAGTAGTGGACCTACCACGCCTATTTCTACCAAACTTGATATGTGGATTTCCATGAAAACCAAGACGTTCTGCAAAGAAACCATTATGTTCATACTTATTTGCAAGAAGGAAAACACTATGGTCACTTGTTGCTTAAATGGTTCTTTCTGCACCTCTCATCAACAGAAGTTTCTTCGGCGTCTATGACTTTAAAGAAAGAAAACAGTATCAGAAATAGAAAATATGATAAGTGCACATGGTTTTGTATGAACTTACTGTACCTTTAAACTGATCATATCAAAAAGGGTCTCATTGTCATGAGCAGCCTTAACCTACCAGAAGAGACAAAGAAAACATATAAATATGCTAAAAACTAATGGTCAAACTAGAGTTGAGATGTATGATTTACCTCATGACCATCGCAGTTTGTTAGCATAACTCCTTCATGTTGGCACCCATTCCAACCTTGAATTTTTTTTTGCCAATTCTTGAATATGAGGAGCTTTATGATATTAGGGTTTATGATGTAAACATGATTTGACATGGATTTGACACCACACAAAATACAAACAGAACAAAAAGAACGTCATGGAAGCTTACACACAATGACTAAATATAAATGATAATGAGAAGACTAATGGCAAGAAAAAAGAACAAAACACCAGAACTAATCGGACCGCCAAGCAAGACGATTAAACAATACTTTCTAGGAACGTGTAGATCCTGCGGTTGAATTGCCAACAATAAATTTTTAAATTTACAGATATGCATCCATATTAAACAGACAAATCATTTATTCTATTATACTTCCATGATTTCGGATTTTGATCCATATATAAATCAGAACAAATTATTTTTTAAATGATATTCAAATAGTTTAATATGCATGGTTCACGGTTGTTGGTTGGGTAACTATGTAACGTTGTTATACTTGTATAGCACACTTTCTTAATTTTATAGTTGCATAATCATTCTAAAAATGCTAAATCAAGATTAAGAACCTTCACCTATTGTTAACTGCCAACTTGACATACAATAATACTAATATCATACAAACATATTTGTCACAGAATGATAAAGGAGTGGTAGTCGGTAAATTACTTTAGTCTATAATCGTAATAATGGCATATGAATCAATTAGTTGTCATGCAGCTTACACACAAGGGATGTCAAAAGATCATATAGCTTCTCACTGTAAATTCATTGACATATCCTCAAGCCTGAAAGAAAAGAAAAAAAACGTAGGATTATTAGGGTTTATGATGAATAAGAATGATAAATAGGTTTTTTAAGATACGTGAGATAATTAAGGAATGGCTAGTATAAATCCTAAAATTGTAGATGAATGGCCTTTTAATGTTTTCGGTTGAATATCTATAAGGAATGCAATTTTTCTATCACAAATTGTTGGTTGCTCCACTGGTTGAGCACCTTGTTTGTGGATTAGCCAACCCAGGTTCGAACCTTGCCATTGTCAACATTTTTACCAAAAATCCGAATATTAATGTCAAATATGTGTCCACCTCATCATTGAGGTGGCGTCCAGTCACTAATTCATATTAATCCAGTCATAGTTAGCCCCATATATTTGTTATATATATATATATATATATATACTATAAGGGCGCGTTATATTGAGAACCCATTTTATGCGCAGAACTTTACAGAACTCTTTTCAACCAATCAAAATTTAGTAAATATTAAATGTTTTCATTTAATTGAAAAGGGTATATTAGTCAATGACATTTTTATGTCAATACAAATTAATGACTAATAAATGTCTTCTTTTAATGAATGTTGACCTTTGACTTTATTTATACATGGCTAATATTTTTTACTTTTTTTTATTTTTAAATAAAAAACGTTTTTAAATCACTTATTTTTTGGAATTTAAAAAAAAATTTTACACTTTTTTAATAAAAAACGTTTTTTATTAATTCCTAAAATTTAGGAATTAAAAAATAATATTTTTTTTTCTTCTTTTGCATTTTTAGTCAGTACACATGTTTTAAAATCAATAAAAATTTAGTATTATTAATAGTAAAACACAATTTCACTTTTTTGAATTTTTTATTTTAAAAAACGTTTTTAAAATCATTTAATTTTTCACATTATTTTTTTATTTTATATTTGTCTTTTAACAAAGATGTTTAAAAAAATTATTTTATATTTGTCTTTTAACATACATGTTTTCACAAAAATGCATATATGTTTTTTTTAAACTTTACATATGTTTCTTGCGTACAATTGTGTAGTCATAACTTATTCTACTAAAAAATGTTAATTACACATATGTTTCTGATGTACATTTTTTAATATTTTAAACTTATAACTAAAAACATAACCATGTACATGTAACCTCTAAATTTATAACAAACCAAAACATAAATAATATACACAAAATTTGATACAAAATGAAATACAATTCAAATATATTGTTAAAAATATACACGTCATTCAAAAAATATATGTGCACTCTTCCACGAACATACGTGCACGCTTCACTTTCTCATCAAATTTATTAGAACACACGAGTACCCTTCCAAAACACATATGCACTCTTTCAAGAACATATGTGTACTCTTCCACGAACATACGTGTACGCTTCACTTTTTCATCAAATTTATTAGAACATACGAGTATGCACCTATATTATTTAACACAATTGAGTTTGACGGTTTCCCTATATTTACATGTATTTCTCCTCATTTGACACTCTCATGGTTTTCATATGTACGTGTATTCGCCGTCGTCAATGTGCTCTTGTGTATCATTCTCCTTGTGTCTTTACGTCTTTATCATGACCAACTTCTCTTTAGAAAGTATGTACGAGTTGAAGACACATGTGCATTCTTTATAATAGTCATGGTTCACATTTTTATCAAATATGTTCAATACCTGAAATTACAAACAATAGTCATTTTTCTTTATTGTAAACAACTAGGATACACATATGTACATTCTAAACACATATGCAACAATCCAAACATGTATGTACAATTAAAAACATATATGTACAATTAAAAACATATATGCACACGTCTTTTCTTGAATGTATGCGGACATTAAAACATATATGCACACCACTTTTGCAAATCCTAGCGAATGAACGAGTCAGCATCACACAATAAAGTTAAAAGATAATTTACAAACAAAGAAAAGCCATGACATAAATAAAACTAATCAGTAGCACTTGTAAGTAACCAAACTACTCACTATCATCACGCTACTAAAAATAATTGATAACGCTCATCAGTATTCCAATCATAACTGCTAATAAACCAACTAAATCACAGTCAAACTCACAAAGATTTTAACTTTTATTTCAAAAAATAAAATGGGGCACGAATAATGAAGCCCATAACTGATCCATCAAATCTTTACCTTCTTATGTGGTGTACATGATTTCTTATTTTTTATATGCTTGTTTTGAAAGGTTAGACTAAAAAATCAATTACAAAACATTGATACATATCATCATATGAGATAATCATCAAGGATTTCTGAACCCATCGATGATTTTCATCAAGGATAAATCAAAAAACAGAAAATACAAAAAATAATATAAAGATACATACCTTATCATCATATGAGATAATCAGATATATTCAGATCGATGAGATGGGGGCAAGAATAAAATGATCTCCATTGTGTATGCTTCGAATCTTCAATAAGTGAATTCTTTAATTGTGATGGAAATACGTCTGTAAAAGCACCAATTGAAAAAATATAGACGCCATTATCATGGACGTAGTCAATATCTTCAAAATTAGCTTTAAACACAATAATATTACCAATCTTTATCTAACTCTTCATTTACATCTACAAAAAAGCATAACAATTCCTCAAGAACGAGTTATATCCCTTATACATATAGAACACCTATAATAAGGTACCAAGTTCAAGAACAAGTTATATCCCTCATATAAATTAATCCCTTGGCAATCATTACTTCAACCAAGTACAAATAGATTTTTTGTCAAACAAAAATCAACGAACTACAAAAAATCAATAAATATCAACCAACTACAAAAAATTAACGATTAATTAAATTGTTAGTCAAATAAAAATCAACCAACTACAAAAAAATAATATATAAAATAACTAAAAAAAGTTGCAGATCTTTAAAACCTATCATTATTCCGGTACCTATTAATTTAATCAAACCAAATTAGAATACCTTGCCTATAACCATAGTTTGGATGCGTTATACACTATAACATGAACCATGCCCTTAAAAGGGCGATGAAAAGGGTCCGGAAATAACGATAAAAGGGTGATGAAAAGGATGCGTAAATCACTAATTTTTTTAATGGAGGAACAGAGAATGGAGTAGTAGGTTGGCGTGTGGACATGGATGATTGTGGAAAAGCAATATTAAATTAAGAAATTAAATTGGATGAGTGAAAATAGAGAATTTAATGTAGATTAAAAAAAAGATCAGGTTTGACTTTGAATAACTTGTGTTGTATTTTAATCATTTGACTTTTATATTATTTATTCTTGATTGCTTAATACAAGGAACATTTAATGTAAATGGTTAAAATGAAATTCTTTTATTGCCCTTTAATCAATTATTTAATGTAATATGAAATTATAATTAATTACAATTATGCCACAAGCTTTAATAACCATTGATCAAAAAAATAAAGGGCCCAGATTGATTTAAAATAGTTCTGTAAAGTTCTGCACCTTAAATGAGTTCTCAATATAGCACTTCACTATATATATATATACTAGTAACATAACCCGCCCAACTGGCAGGTTCGGTTCATAAAACGTTTTTTGAGACAATGTTTGTCGTTTAGTTCTAATGGTTGCCGTGTTTGTGTAAACATAGAATCTTCATTATACATGTAGAACGAATGAATGAATATAGATTAAACAATACTCTTAATTAATTGTGACGTAAAAAAAATTGTACTCCTTAATTGATAACTGTTATACCTCAGCCATCTAACACGGAATGAATGAATGTTATTAGGGTTTTGAGAAAAAAAAGAGTACCTGTAAAACGAAGCAACCAAATATAATGACCAAGCAACAGATAATATTCGACAGTTAGTCATACCTCATAGCTATTATCAGAGTATTAACATGCAACCTGTTACATGTGCATTAGAAAACAAAAATGAAAGTGCTAATCTAAATAATTATCAGACAATTCGAAAGATTAGTCATACCTCATAATGAATGTTAATAGGGTTTTGAGAAAAAAGAGTACCTGTAGAATGAAACAACTAAATACAATGACCAAGCAACAGATAATATCCAAAAGATTAGCCATACCTCATAGATATTGTCAGAAGATTAACATGCAACATGTTACATGTGCATAGCCATATATTATAATGAATGTTATTAGGGTTTTAAGAAAAAAAGAGTACCATAACCAAAAAAATAACAACCCAACAATCATTAAGATACTTAATGTGATAAACACAACACTAAAATCCATGAAATCGTCGGTTTCTAATATTAATCAAACATCAAATTTATAATTGAGTATATCAAATAACAAATATGCCATATAATTGATATGAATAAAAATGATTTTACATATAAATATGGTGAACATCACTATTTAAATAGATAGTGATGTATATAAATTAAGTAATAGATTGGTGACATACCGCAACAGTTGGTTAATGAAATAAATGTATGGTATATCCAATGTGTTTGATACAAATACATAACCTATTAAGTAATGAGAAAAGTTCCATAAGGAACATGGTAAAAAAAAACCGCTCTATCTTTCCATCTTTTTTATTTTCATCTAATGGTTTAGATTAATTCTTATTTTAATTTAATTAAAAAACCCATTTTCATTTTATTTTTTAAAAATTAAATATCTCACAAACCGTTAATCGTTACGCAAAACGAAACATACCATTGCGACGAGAATTAAATCATTCTAAACGTTTTTTAAGCGGGCTTATGCTTATGCTTATTTGGTCTCGAACTTATGATTCAGCATACATGTTTAATAAAAACTTTTTTTAAAAAGTCACCTCCTATTTTGTAAAATTCTACAACAGCAATATTTTTGTTTACTTTTTTTTTTCAACAAAACCATTTGAAAAAAACATTGCATATATTTTTTTCTAAAAAAACATAAATGTTTTTTTTTGAAATGTGATTTTACATGTGTTTTGTACAATTTTATAAACTTGAATTTGTTTTCCTTAAGGTGTTAATTGCACATACGTTTTTAGTATACATTCTTCATACTTGAAATTATAAAACAAAAAACATAAACGTTATACATATTCGTCTAAATTTATAACAAACAATAACATAAATATCATATACAAAATTTGATATCAAATGAAATATGATTGAATAACAATAGTATCATCTTGAATATAAATGTTCACACCTCCAATAACATATGTGCGCAATAACATATGTGCGCGCCTTCAAAAAACATATATGCACGTCTTCAAAAAACATATGTGCGCGCCTTCAAATAAACATATATGCACGTCTTCAAAAAACATATATGCGTCTTTGGTCTTATATCCTTTCATAATCATCCTTATAATCTCATAAGTTTTAAAATGTTTTCTTCATCTTCATCAATCTTAATTAACCAACGTAAAAGATAACAATCTCCACCAAAACCCTTTTTGACCCATCATCCAACGCAGCCGCCCATTTTTTCACTCATGACCTGTTGGACCAAATTTGTATGAAACCAATTATAAATAGGCTCAATGGATAATATTTTTCTTCAACGTGTTTGACTATAGATACTAACATTATACATTTCTATGACTACTGATGCAAAACACGGAAGGATAACAGCTGGCAGTTTTTAAGAGTGGTACCTTTCAACAACAACAGCCAAATCACCCTGATGGTTTCGGGTCTGATGTGATTTTTTTTTATATAAATTCATTTCATTCTTATAAATGTTTATGTAAATTCGTTTCATTATCAAAACTACTAATATAAATTTGATTTCATTATTAAAGTATTACAAACCTTGAATTAGGAGAGATGGAATCAAGCAAGAGTCCTTCCTTCTTGTAAACAAATGAACATCCATCTTCGGCAGCCAATAGTTCATGTTTATTTCCGGCGATTAATAGAATCTTGTCATTGGGGCGGCTAGGGTTTGGGGATGGGGGAAGAAACTGATATGGAAGAAAAACGTGAGATTCGTATGTTTAGTGGGATAGTTTATGGAGAGAGAATTAAAGTGTAGTGCCTATAATACCCTTTCAGCTTTTTTGATTAATTAAAAAAAACCTTTTATCTTTTGTTTAATTGCAGTTATGACACTTTTAATCCTAACTCTTGATCATACTCATCTAATGGCCCATATTCATTTTAATAGTTCTGTAAAGTTCTGCACATAAAATGGGTTCTCAATATAACACTCCACTATATATATATATATATATGTATATATATGTATATGTATATATATGTATATGTATATATATGTATATGTATATATGTATGTATATATATGTATGTATATATATGTATGTATATATATATATATATATATATATATATAT
>BQNB010029960.1:0-55310 GCA_026074375.1 Tanacetum coccineum
CTAAATGGCCCGATTAGCAGTTGCTGCTCACGTAACATTAGCCATTTAGTACACCGCAACGTGCATTTGGTTGACGAGACACGCTTGAATAACAGTTTCTTATATCGCGATTTGATAGAGAATGTTGTTTTTTAGATTATTTGAACATGAAACGTGTTTATAACCTATATATGCATTCATTTGATTATCTATATTGAATAGTAGATATGTAGTTAAAAATAAGGGGTAATTCCATTTGTGCCCTCATCTTTTTGGGGTTGATTCAAATATTGCCTCAATTGCAAATGGTTTACCCAATTGCCCCATAAATATTACGCGATTATATGCGACTTATGCAACTTGAATAAAAAATTAAAAGGTGTATTTTTGTCTAATGATTGCGAGTACACATGTGTAAGAAAAAAAGTACATGTTATAGATGTGTAAAATATTTTTTTATGCGACTTTGACTAAATTTTTTATGCGACTTGTACTTTAATATTTTTATAATGCAAAATAGTAAAAAATAGTACTATTTACATTATAAAAATATTAAAGTACAAGTCGCATAAAAAATTTAGTCAAAGTCGCATAAAAAAGTACCTTACACATATGACATGTTGTACATTTTTCTTACACATGTATACTTGCAATCATTAGACAAGATTACATTTTTTAATTTTTTATTCAAGTTGCATAAATCGCATAAGTCGTATATAGTTGCATAATATTTTAAATAATATTTTAAAAGCAATTGAGGGTGTGTTTGTTTAGGCTTTTTTGGATTTGAGGAATCTTTTTATAGAAATAATATTAGTTTGGTTTGTGCCTATGCCTTTTAAAACAGTGTTGGACACCCATATCCATGGTCTTCAACGAAACCACACCCTTCTTATGCCTTTACTGACAACAAGTACTTTTCTTTGAATTGTATGCATGCATATGCTAATATTTATTTGTTCTCACACCGTTTTTTAATTTAATGTGGGTCCGGTTATATTATTTTATATAAAAATAATAATAAAATATAATTTTAATATTCATACCTATACACAAAACAAACAACTTTTAACACGAATCCAAATCCAAATCTAAATCTTAATCCAAATTTAAAATCTAAATCGAAATCCAAATCCTAAACCCACCTGCAAACCAAACGGGCCCTGAGCATTTGCAATTGAGGAATCTTTAAATTAACCCCTAAAAATAATCAAATACAGTATTTGATAAGGAACGGATTCTAATGCACGTAGTCACAAAAAAGTGAGAATACCGGAATAATTTTTTATTCGCAATTCTAAATTTCGATAACTTATAAGAAACATATTTCTTTTTATTTTATTTTTATCTTTATAACAATAGGGAGAACTTCGTGCACCACACGGCACGTGTTTTACTTCATTTCTTCACAAGATGCGATTATCATATCTCACTATTCAGGGGCGGACTCGAGGGTTTCGGGTTCCGTGAACCGTGTGAATTCTTACCGCATAATGTAAATTTTTGTCAAACAACTCTGCGAAATGAACCTGGTTTAAATTTTGTGTTACATATCTTGTGTAGTTTAATTTACGTCTTTAATCCCTTAAACATTTAGGCTGTGTTTGTTTTTGCATAAAAAAGTCTGATCGCCTCGACATCTGACCCGTCAGACATAAAATTTGTTTGTTTTTCTTTTGCGAGTCAGACACGGTCAGAGAGGAATAACATCTTACTTCGATCATACATGGACTTTAGGTCTTACTGGCTCTTAACAGCCATCTCTCAAGATATGGCCTCTTAACCTTACAAATTTATCGACACCCTTACATCCCATTGTCGATCTTTAAATATAATAAACCTATTATCGATTTTTAAATATAGACACACACCTACCTGTTCGAAATACATCAAAGTCGAAAGACCAGTTCATGGTCCTTTAATCCGAAAGCTACAACAAGATTCATAAGGGTTGTTAAAACAATATTCTTGGTTTGCTTAGGTTGGGGTAACAGAGAAAGAAATCTTCTGGTTGCGGCGTTTTCATTTGGTGACTGCATATGTTAAGGAGATACTAGCGTATTAGGTTTATATTAGGGTTGCTATTAAACTTGGGCTGGTTCAAAAAATAAATTTAACATGGGCTGAACTTCTTTCAAAAATATATAATGCTTATTATGTTAGTTATGTAATTGGGTCAAATTGTGTGTATTGTGTAGGCTGAAATTGTTATATAGAAAACAATTTAGTTTAAAAAATGGGTAATTAAAACTATTCAGACAATTATAAAAAAATAAACAACGTTATTTCATTCAGATTCAGACTTTATAACCACCTCTTACCACTAAGATGTTGTAGTCAGATTCAGACCCAAAACATCTTAATGAAACAAACACACCCTTAGGACTGAAGACATCAATGATTCTAATAATTCTAGGAATCAAACTGATGACGTATAGTACGAACACCAAGCTTACTAGGCTTAGTTCATAATATACGCATATGGGCCCAGGCCCAATACAACAAATAGCCGGATTACTAAGCCTGACAAGGGTCACACTCCGGATATTCCAAAGACGCACGTGAGTATCTTTAAAGCCGCACCGTTGCACCTCCGCGGACATACACTGACCGCGGAAGATTACTCGCGTCCGCAGAGACGATTACACGTGGACCCTTGCCCGACAAGGGACCCACTCCGGCCACCAACAGTTACAAGCGAAATACTAGGGAACCCTAGTATTGGGCTTGCCTATAAATAGGGGTCATTTCACACCCCAAAAAGGTACATTCTGTCTAATCATTAATACACACACATACTCTGACATTCTCTGACAAACATGTATACTTACTCTCACGCCGGAGCTTAATCGCGGGGTCCGCCCTGCGGTAAGGCTAACGGTTTACTCTCATTTGTGCAGATTATCTCTCCATTACTTGGATTAGTGCAAGATCTACATCACAGCCCATTCATTGGCCCAGCCCAATAAATGATCTAGACCCATATTCACCCCCATACACAGTTTTTGTACTAACAAGTTGGCGCCATCCGTGGGACCGATATAACTGCGTTCCTTGAAAATACTCACCATGAGCAATCACGAACAACCTACCCCTAGCCATCCCAGGTCTGATGTGCGGAATACGATAGGGAAGGACAAACAAACCCCCCAGGGCTCCGCGAGAACTACATCCGCTGTAGATCTCGAAGAGTTCTGCGAAAAGCACTATGAGAAACTACTACCAATCATGGCCTAAATAAAGAACATTGGTGGCCGGTTTCAACCGTGACCAGGTTTTAAAACTATTTGCACGGGGGTGTGGAGTAGAGGACTAATAATATATATATACACACACAAATACACTGTAGTTTTGAACATGGGTCACTTTGCTACAGTAATGGGCTTCATTTTGGGCCAGCCCGATTTTGGTTTTTTTTTAAATTGTTTTTTTTTTTAAATTTGTATGCACAAAGTAGGAGGAAAAAAATATTACAAAAGTTTTGATTTATTCAGATATAAAAAATACCCGCGAAAATATCTTTTATACCTAATAACTTTAAAATAATCGATATGGTCACAAACATACAACCCATTATATTAAAAAAAAACCCATATAGCAAAAAAAAAAAAAAAAACACTTTAAACATGAGGCCCAACACATAAGCCATATAAAAAAAATTATTACTATATACAATTTGTCTGACTATACTTAACATTAAAATAATTTCGCATAAAATGTGGCCCAAAGTAAAAAAAAAATACAAAACGGTCCCTCAACTTTTAACTATTTACGATTTTCTTACACAAAAAATCCCGTAAAAAAATTAACAAAAAAACACGTCAAGTTTTTATTGTTCACAACTTTTTTACATTCATCGGCCCAAAAAAAAAGATATCAAAACCGTCCCAAAAAAAAAGAAAAATTTTCGGGATAAAAATTAACTGTCCCACGCAAAAATAAAAATCCCCGAATCATACAAAAAAGGATAATATCGAGAAAAAAATAGCACCCAAAAAAAAATTACAACCAAAAATAACGTAAAACCTGGCCCAAAGATTAAAATAAAAAATAGAAAAAACGGGGTACCCTCACGATTTTAATCTATTTACGATTTTTGTACACAAAAAAATTCCCGTTAAAAAAAATTACAAAACCGTCCGCAAAAAAAAAGAAAAAATATTCGTGGAAAAAATTAGCCTTCTTCAAACGCAATTTTTTTTTCCCCGGAATTCCATACAAAAAAAAATATTAAAATTAGTCCAGCCATAACGCATCGCCAAAAAAAAAAATAACCCCCGACGTAAAAAAAAACAAAGTATTCGAAAAAAATTTAGCCCCGCCGCAACGCGTGGTTTTTTGCTTGTTAATCTATATACACAATCACGGTTTTTAAAACGATGCGTTTTTGGACCGGCCCTAATCTTAGCCCATTTTAAATATATATACACATTCACGGTTTAAAACGACGCCATTTTTGACCGGCCCAATCCTTAGCCCAAAACCACCAAGCCCAAAATCAATGAAAGTAAAAAAAAAAAACCTTAGCCCAAAAACCACAAAGCCCAAAGTCAATGAAACTAATTTTTTTTTTTACAAAACCGCCGTTAAACTTTTAACTATTTACGACTTTTTTATATAATAAACTTTAATTGTCAAATATATAACACATATTTACCGATTCATTCAGATCAAAAAATACCACCCAGACGGTCTTCCAATTGCGAACAAAACGAGCTCAATATTGCAACGCTTCCGACATACGCACGATTTTATAAAAAATGTTGAAGTTTAATATAAATAGGAAAAACCCATATAGCAAAAAAAAACCTTTAAACATTAGGTCAACACATAAACCCATATAAAAAAACAACAAATTATTAAACATGAGACCGAAAAAATAAATTCGCACTAAAAAAAGAAAGAAAATAAAAAATTTTAACTCCCCGCAACAACGCGCAGGACATAAATGCCCTGCATCCATAAAATTATATTAAAAACCCCATATAGCAAAAAAAGAAACATTTAAACATGAGGCCCAACAGCATATGTCTCATATAAAAAAAGCAAACAGTTAAACATGAGATCGAAAAAAATAAAACACACACAAAATAAGAAAATCAAAAAAAAGTTAATGTCCCCGCAACAAATGCGCGAAAATTATACGCCCCCGACAGCAAACGCCGCGGTTGATCTGATTGTTTCTTGACTAAATAATTACAAGATCCATCGATATTTTTTTATGTTAGAATTTTCTTTTTAGTTTTGTTGTACTAGTTGCAGCGGCTGATACCCTCTAATTAAAGTTTAGACACCAACAAAATAAAAAGGAAATGTTTAACCGGAGAATAAAAAAATGATCTCAGTTCGACCCGATTCACCTGTTTTATTGTTTTTGATGCTCCGTCATCTCGTTTCATTTCAGAGGATATTATTGGCTAGACAAACCGGTTTACGACTCTGATTTCCTGGTTGTTGATCCCGTTGGGTCCGGTTCAGGAGTTTTCAAAACAATATTGTATCATCAACTTGTTACGGAGTAACATATAAATTGTTTTAAGTTTTGTATGTTTTATTAGCTTGTACAATGTGTGTATAATAACATGTATTTTTCATTTTAGGGGTGTTTTTAAAGTAACATTAATTAGTGTATTTAATTAGTTTATACTTGTAACATATGCATCGAGAAATAAATGTTGTACATTTTGCTTTAATATTTGTATTTGTTAGATAGTTAATTTTGTGGTGAAATATTGCATTTAAAAATTATACATTATGCTTTATAACTTGGATTACTTAATTTTTTGTGTGGTGAAATGTTGCATTTAAGGATTGTACATTATGCATTATAACTTGTATTACTTAATTTTTTGAGAGTATTTAAAATGAAACGAGAGGTGTGTTTTATTTGCTTTATATGTAGTATATAATACCCATAATCTCTAAATCATTTTTTATTCGTTAAAAATTTAAATATTTGTTATTTCACATGTTAGAGCTGAGGTATAATGGCAATTGTTGTTTCGCTAATTTTCCCATGTGCATTCAAAATTGTTTCGCTAGTTTCCTTTGCCTTAGCACCTCAACTTTAGCCATTTGTTAGCCACTTCTTATTTCGTTGGTTAACCGACGAGGAGACAGAGAGAGATTCTTCTTTCTTTTCTTTTTAATTTTTTATTTATGTTTGAGTGTGTATTTTATGGGTGGTGGGGCTCAAATGCTTTGAGTTTGGGTATGTTATGAGGGAGGGGGTTATTTAAGATGTTGCATTGAAATTATGTGGCAGCGATGTGATATGGCCGGGGCCCAAATGGTTTGACTTTGGTTGTCATGGGTACACCTTAATGCTCTTAATCTTTTCATTTAAACCGTCAACTTTTTAACTTTTGAACTTGTTAGAATATCATAAGTAGAAGAATTAACAAAAACAAGGTTTGTAACCCGCGCTCCGCTGCGAAGCGCGGGGTTTTACGTTCGTAACCGTGTTTACAGAAATAAAACTTTAAAAAGGATGAATAAGCTCATAATCACAATATCCAATAATATAAAACAACGCACATCATTGCTGAAATGTAATCCCAACATCAAAAACTAAAGCAATCCATGGTACATACAATTTGGACATATGTAGTCACATGTGCATATGTGTGGATATACCCATGACGCTTCTTTGACTTATGTTTTGAATGTCTTCCCTTGCTCGATGCCTTCCCATGACTGTATCCATCTTCATCTGCAACAAAGATGATACAATAAGATGATTTCAAAATTAGTTACCAGGGTAAACAAACCATGGAGATAGATATTATGTTTTACAGATTTTCTAAGAATAAAAACAAAATAGGGCCTATGTAATCTTTTGACAATGCTAGAACTATTTAGACCTCTAAAACCATTATTATCATTGTACTTATTCTACTCAACTTATGTAAGAGCATGTGGGCTAGTCAGGGTTCACCGTTTATCAGCCTTTTGCCATTAATTTGATCTCTTTATCAATCTCACCAACCTTCATTATTTTAGTAACTCACATCATTATTTAAAGCAGGAAGCACATTGTTAGCAATAAATTGCATTTCTAATACTTAAACCTATTTTAGTCAATTTAAAAATAATCTCACATGTTGTATTTAATGATTTTAGTCCTTTTCAACTCTAGGGTTTCTATGGATTCGGTATTTCACAATATAATATAGAAGCATACCTTGCGGTTTCAATAGGATTATAAGTAAAAGTTGGGAGTGTGTGCGAATACCTTATTGGGGCTTATGTTCTATGGACCACTCTTATCTACTCCAAGAGACGCTAAAATTTCTACCCTTTCTTCTATTGGGAGCTCGGTTAGTATTGACTCCACCTGCAATTAGATGACTACTTAGTTTCATCTAGAAAATAATTATGAAGATTGGAATCAAATCTATCTAATGAATTAACATCTTCATCAGATCTAGCTAGTAAATTAAACTGCTCCGCTATGAAAAAAGCAACAAGCGTCTCTGAAAACTTCAAAACTCATGCAATTTTTGCTTTTATTTTTTGCTATTTTTTTTTAACGGCATTTTATATAAAAACTAGCAAGGAGCTAGGAAAAGATTACAAAATAATAGAACTAGGATTTTTCATCCAGGTGGTTCCAATCAAAATTTGAGCTACACACGGACATAGAGCACCAATGAAGAAGAAACAACCGCGAACAATATCGTCAAAAAGGAGATCTAACGAGGAAGTTGATCCCAAATAAACTTGATTGCGAAATTCCAATTAAAAAAAAATAAAAAACCTACCAAGAAAAATTGTTAACAAACGCCTTCAAACACTTTCCCCCCCTTTGAAGCCGCTTGGGAAAACTCTGAGATTTTTGAACCAAAAGAAGTCATCCTCATTTGATTGAATGTCTTGATACTCTAAGTTCCCACCAATAAACAACCTTAATCATTAACTGACGAGCCAATTGACAAGAGAAAAGGAGGTGCGAAGTTGATTCCACAGCAATACTACAAAGAGGGCAAATAATAGACGGGATGTCAAGCCTCGATGTTAGAGAAGTAGTTATGTTCTCATACCCTTATTTCTAAAATCATGTGAACAGACCATCACTGAACAGTGTAACATCAATGTGATTAGTAAAGAACACCCGACAACACAGTAAAAATCAAAAATAAGATGAGCTTCAAAGAGGATCCCAAACAGGCATCATCCAAGAAGCCTTCAATCCACACTCCTGAAATCCATAACCGAACAATGCCGATGTTCTAGTCTCAGTAGGACAACAGTAGGACAATAGTAAAAGCCGCTACAAAGCTGAGGCATCTTAATAATTTATCATTCATTATGCGGCTGGCTTGTAGTCTCTACAATAAATTTTTAAAAAGTATCAAAGTCTTGTAATTTAATGATAGCTGATATAGAAACGTAAATTTGACTATTATATATTTATATCATTATTGAGCGCTTGTACCTTGAAATAGCAAATAACAATTAGCTAACTTCATCAATTTTTAGAGCTCTGAACTTTCTTGAATGCATGAAATTTCAGGTCATTTTATACTGGCATATGTGACGGATGTGACACTTGTATACTTGATTAAATATAAGGTTCGCATCTTATAGCATAAAATATTAGGATAGTAAGCACTCCGACACACATAAGATAGAGTTTATAGTGACCATTCCTTATCGGCAAATGACCAACTCACGTGAGTCAGTATCATCAAGCTAACAAAGCCATTCGCAACTCTATAACAGATTCTACTATTGCATGCTGATAAATGCAAATTTATAAACATTTTAGCTTAGGGCATTCAAAAAATAGTTAAATTCTTCAAAATAGAAACCTGAAAAGTGTACCGAATTTAGATTGCAAAAAACTGACTTTCTCTGTAAGCGTTGAATGTTATAGACTCTATTATAGGTTTTAGTAGAAATGAAAAGTTGACTGGCCTATTATAGTTATTCTTGAAACGAAGCAAACTTATGGGGTGTTTGGAATTAAAGTTTACGTAAAGGGGCAACTGCTGCTACCACGTCTCATTCCATTGTTACTCTTTCCGGTTGATAGCTTGACACTTCATGGCATGCGCCTCTTACTGTGTTCAGTACTACTCCTGTAGAAAAATAAAAGTAGTACTCCGTAGTAAATTAATTATCAATGTTTTCTTTTCAACTAAAAATGAAACATGCAAATTAAGAGTGTATATTTTGTTTGTCAATGAACCTACACATGGGAGAAGAAAGTAAAAAAAATGAAGCACCTGCTTCGGTTGTTGGTGTAGCAACTAAACCTGGCGCAGCTTGAGCCCCCGCATCCGTTGATAATTCTGTTGATGGAGCACCAGATTCCCGAGTCAATACCTTATCCCGTCACTGCTATCTGGTCTGATCTACCGAATGAGTTATCAAACTCCTGTTATCAAATATCGTGATTTAATAAGATGCTGCTTTATTTATAAAGTACAATTCTTTTAACGGACCCGAGGGATTAACTCGTCTTAAGGGAAACTATGAAATTAAAACCTACCAGATAAACGCCTTATGAGTGTTATTAGCATTGTTAATCATGGTCACCTTCACAACAATCTTTTGCTACAAAACAAATCAATTATACAAAATAAGGTCACTTAATATTTACTAATATCTATATCAACCATAATCAAATTAAATGACTAAACATAAATTTATGTACCTTTGTGATATCTATAAATTTGATTATGATATAACAAGTAAGACTTAAGAGTATATGTGATTACAATCACCTTTGTCTTTATAGGGAAGATCCTGTACCTCATTCGCTCAGTAGCCCTCATAGATTTTCTTAATTCCTTACTCAACATATGAGATTGCAACTTGTAGATCATGCATTAGTTTTTGAATTTGTTTCATTTTCTCAAACGGGTCATTATTTATGAATTCAACCCTAATATCAATATTTGCCAACCCCCCTAAAATCATCCGTTTATCCCGCACCTCACTGTTAGCTTCTTTTAGACGATTCTTTACATTATAGTCGTCGTAAAATCCAACCCAAAACTCAGAATATTTAATCTTTCTACCGTACCTCTAGTAACTTCGTTAAACTTCAACATAATAGAAATACATGAAGGCAATTAAAAGCTAATATGACTTGTAGAATAAGAAGCACAAATATAACTAAAGCGGGGCATAGTAAACACTCTAAACTACTTGTCTACTTTATAGAAAAGCGTATATACACCAAACACTATGGCATTCATGCATAAGTGCGTGTTTGGCATTAAATTTTGAACCTATATACAACATTTAATAATTACAAAGACAATCAATTTTAAGTCTTTCCGGTCCAGTTCCACCCTTCCGTTTCACACAATGACTAACTTGAACGTTGCCCGACCGACCCACCCGTTTTGCAACTTTAAATACTTACATGAATACATAGTAGAATTCGATTGACTTTCAAGTTTCACCCGTTTTGACAAATCTAACATGTTACCTAATTTCGACTAATCTGACACGTTACCCTATTAGGTAAATAATATATGGGTAAAAAAGTGCCAGCTATGACCTTGTATTTGTAGCGTACCATTTGTGGTTTCAGGTTGCAAAACAGTGTTAAATAAAAATTGAATGGGACTAAAGTGAAAGACTGGTTAATAAGATGTAAACCCACTGCTGTAGCAAGTGCTAGTCTAAAGCGGCATACAACAATCCCAAGTTCACATCCGTTTGTACACATATACTAACTAAAGATTGCATATTGAATTCAAAACTTGTTACATTTAACACATTATTATCGCAATCTATTTTCCTCTTCTTACGGCCCTTGATTCATAGATAGGAAGAACACAACATAACCTATCACAAACTTTCTAAAATTTCGGTTACCAATTTAACCATATCACTATGCAAACTCCTGATATTGAACCGTTGGGTGTTCGCGTAAGATACAATGGCATGTGAAGAACATAACCTAATACAAGTGTCATAATTGACAATGCAGCTAGACAAAATAGATAGAATAATCATTGTCATGATAAACTAAATAGATAGAGACCCTCACACCTTATCAGCAGCAAACAACAAAATTTGCATAAACATGGTGTTGACTTGTGGTCACGGTTTCGTTTGTGCGAATGGTTTAGCAAACAGATGGCAAACATGACATTTCTGCAAACAAAAGTACAAAATGTAACACCCAAAATCAGGTAGCAGCGGAATGGTAACATTGGGGTGCTACGTCAAAGTACAACAAACAAGATATAGGAAACGACCTTTAAAATGGCGACGTTTTAGATTAAGATTTCTTTCGATTGCCGTAGCAAAATATCAGAGTTCATACATTAGGTCTCATAAGTTTTAAAAGTCATATAAACATTCTTAATTAAACAAAAGCTTTATAATACCAAAGATGACTTAAGTTTTTAAAGATAATAAAAGTTGCATAAACTTTAGATAAAACACAGAATCCGTCTTCATTGATATCCGCCACGGCTCCCGTCCAATCTTCATACCCTAGGACCTGAAATTACATGCTAAAAGTCAACACAAAGGTTGAGTGAAATCATAGGTTTATCAGTAAAAAGGATGGACCACAAGATCAAAGTAATAGTAGACTCTGAAACACATTCAAGTAGTCAAAAGTTTATTATTGCATAAGCACATGACACGAATCCTTAATAGATTTGTGCCCCATCAGAAAAATAGGAGCTTGCCAACCACCCTATCACTTTCAATGTTAAATGCACCTGATCAAACTAGTGACCCAAGGAAAGGTGGGGATTGTCAGTCCCGATAGATCTATCCATAACACTAGCGCTCACTATAATAGCAATTGACGGTTCATGATAAATAGGGACTTCACGGCAATAAGGTAACTTAGGCATTAATAATCAGGTAGTAATCTGGATAGCATTTACATTTGAAAAACATTGTGTTCAATAGTAAAACAAGCTAATGTATTCACCCTTAGATTTTGTAAAAAACAATTTGTAGTAAATGAGGCTATTGAACTCACCTCGAGTGAATGGAAATCAACAAGTATTCACAATAGAAAAATGCGTCACGAAGGAATCCGAAGGCAACCTAATCCAATATAGGTCGTATAAGTACTAAACACTTTGATTAATTATAGGTCGTATAGCTCATCATACTATCGTTCGGGCTATCATAATTAAGAGGTCGTGTAGTGAACGTATGAGGAGCTAGGACACTTTAAATCGTAAATCCAACAACTCGTCGATACGCCACCCCGAAGAGGCCTCATTATGAAACTCCCTAGTAATATAGTACTTTGATAACTAATACAACGTATGATTCTATATAGCTACATCACCGTCTACTCGTGTTTGCGAAATAATATTTAAATTGCATTTGCTAAATATTATTCGTGTATTTGAACTCGTATAATCGAATATATAATTCAATTGTCTTTGTAAAATAATATTTATAAAGTTTAAGACATGTATAAATATTATATAAATGATTCTAAAATGTTTCGCAAAAATTTATTTTAAAAACGAACCAACACTATTCACCTCAGGAAATAGTGCACAAGTTAGAAAATAATGCGTAACTTTCTCGTTTTAAGCCCGTTTCTTACGTTTCTTATGCCCACATTTTCGTATTAAGTCGAGTTATCAAAATATAACATTTTTAAAATTTTAGTTTTTCTGATGAATAGTGATTTTTACTGTTCATAACAGATATATACTTATTTTTATAGTTTTTGTTATCGTAAACTCGTAAACGTCGTATTTTATTCGTTATAGCTCCGTTTTTAACGATTCTTTCGAGTACGATCTCGTAATTAAAAGTTATATCATATTTTTGATGTTTTAAAAATATCACTTTCTGTAATGAATAGTAAATTTTATAAAAATAGTTTTATAAAAGTATTTCTCGTCGTAAACTCGTAACTAACGTATCTTTTTCGTTATAAATCGGTTTTTCGAGTTTCTTATCATTTTGGAATCGTCATGAGGCGTATTATTTTTATGTAATGTCAAACCTACTGTATGAAGTCGAAATCAAATCACCCTTTTATTATCCAAGTGTGTTCATTTATAAAGAGTTTGTTTTATTAACTTTATAAACCCAAATTTATACAAAATCATGTTTATACTTAAACAACATGTCAACATATTTATTAATCCATTTTTCCATGATATATATAACAATATGACATAAGAAAAGTGTGTAAATTCATAAACATAAGTGATAATTCGTTTTACATATTAAAAATCCTAAGTGGTGATATAGTTATATAAAACATGTAAACATATAAAAATGATGAAAGTAAAGACATGAAGGTTTTTAGATAACCTTATTATGATGTAAGATGATGAACCAAAGTATCTAAACCCTTGTTTAGATATAAAACCCTAGCTTTCCATTTTAAAACCCTAGTTTCACTTTTCTTGATTAATACTTGAAAAAGGTTAGCCAATGCTTGGGATCACCTTAGAATATCTTAGAATGGATGTGTATAGAAGGGTATAGGTTGAATAAAATTTTGTATGGATTGTTTATAGGGGGGGGGGGTTTGAGCCGTGGCCTATTGAGAGAACAAAGGAGGGATTTTGTGATTTTTACCAAGTGTTTATGCAATGTGTGAGCTATATCTTATAAGATACATGCATATATGGTGTAAGACTTAGTCAAGGAGACAAGGTAAGGTCTTAGGGATAGTCATTGGTCTTAGGGATGGGTCATTGGTCTTAGGGATGGGTCTATGGGTCAAAGAGACAAGGTATGGTGTGGTTTTAATGAGATATGATGTACATTGACCAAAGTGGAAGAGTTTCTTGTATATATGCTAAAATTTCGGCATACATATGATATATATGATATATATTTTGTAACTTTTATGTATTGGGTATAAATGTGGGTATTTGTTGAAGCGTAGAAAAGTTTTGGTGGTTCTGGGAGTACCTAAACGTAATTTATCGCGAAACGTAAACGTTTTACGTAACCGATAAAAATAAAACATACTAAGTTGATTATTACTTTCCTAATAATAATATAATGATGTCTTGACGTAAACTTTAATTTGTTTGGCGTCCGATTACGTTGATTGTTGATTTTTAGTTTACGCGATTTAACGTATCGATTAAAATTAAAAGCGAACGCGTACGAGAAGAAAAAAATAAATAATAAATAGTGAATTTAAATAGCATTGTAAATGACCTGAAAATACGAAATGTTACACCTGCGTTAATAATAAAATTATTAAAAATATCCGCACCATGAGCATTGAAATTCGATCCAAATCTGTCTGATTTGTATCTAACTTCGTTAAAATCTCCCATCATCACAACCTCACCGGCCCATTGGTTCGATACATGAGAAAGATAATCCCATAATAGCCGTTTATCTCTAACATCATGTGGCGCATATACCACAACAATAAGGATATCCATCCCCGATTTAATCCACACACCACGAACAATGACAAAATAATCCGACACAGTAACACTGTCCTTACGAAACGAATTTGGGTCCCAAATACAAAGAATCCCTCCAGAATTACCAATAGAGTCACTATGAACGTAATCAAAGTTTACATTACCCCAACAGAGTCTCACACTAAGTAAATCAATAGACTCCATCTTAGTTTCTTGTAACCCCACGAAACTCACTTTATTCTTATTACACAACTCCTTTACCCAATCTTTTTTAGCCTTTTGGGCGAGGCCTTGAACATTTAAAGACAGAAAATTCATCTATTAACCCCGTACCCTCCTTGTGATTCAATTATTTTGGTAATATCATTCGCACACCCATCCATATTATACCCCATTGTTATACCCACCTTCACAATTTCCTCCATGACACTTAAGATAGATCCACCAGTACGTGGTATTTCAGACATCTTGAATTTCCTTGAACCTGTAGAATTAGTTTTAGCACCATCACTATTCCTGTTATCTTCACGTTCAACCTGATGCACAGACTCATTATCACCATTTAACTGATTATCACTTATATTCTGGACCTGATCATCCTTTGACTTTGAACCATTCTTTTCCACACTAGGAGTAAAACCGGGAGGATATTTGAGGCTAGGATTCTCATCATTGACCTCCCGAATTACATCAGATTTAACTTTGTTTTTATTTAGAATTGAGTATAAACCAAAAGGATCCTCCGACTGCCTCTCTTTCATGCCATCAGAATTCTCAAAAATTGTTTCAGGCACCTCAGAAGCACCATTATCCTCTCCATCAATATGTAAACCAAGATCCGACTGTTCACTGCTGATGAATTCCTGTTCAGAATGATCATCATCCTCTTCGTCTTCGGAGAACTCGGGTATCCAGCCGGTAGCTTCTTTAGCTCGAATCCAATGCACTTTACCTTTGAAAACAATTTTAAAGTTTTCACATATGTTGGAACATATCTTCGTGTGAATGCATATCCTCTTTGAATGAAAACTCATCTCGTCATGGTCATCAACATCCAATAGTTCACCCCACTTTGTAGCTATCTTTTTAAACGTTTTTCCTGACCAAAACTTAAAAGGGATTCCTTCAACATCCACCCAAGCAATTCTACCCTCAGGAGTGAAGTCATGAGACGCTTGACGTAACACCGAAAACCAAGACCCCACGCCTACATTGTCCCGAAATAGTTCTTTGGCCTTAGTGTTATCGAATTCAAGTAAAACCCATAATTCTCCCATATAACGAACAAATATGTTATCAAAACCTTCGTTACACAGAACCTTCTTAAGGTTTGATAGTGACCCAACATCTTTTACTCTACCAATCAAGGATTTAGATAAATCCTTGGAATTCAAACAATCTTCATCCAGAACAATGACAGGGGAAGAATCCGTCTCCTTTACCATATTAGTTCCTTTCAATACGTTAACAAAAGAGTTTCTAGAATCAAAAGTACCTGCCCCTTTGCTAGGATCATAAAAAGTATTCTTACGACCCTCGTGTCTCTTCTGATTAGCAGTCTTGTATTTGTTCCCATTCTTCTGATCCCGATTGAACCTTGCAATATTGGCATGGAGTTTGCAACGATTCAACCAAATCGTACATAAATTATTAACCAATCTCTCCACATTGAACACATTTATGAAGCGAACAAACCCAAATCACTTGCCGTCTTTCAATATCTTCATAGGAATAAAAGAGTTCACAACGTGTCCATATTGTTTACAAGAATGAAACAGGTCCTTGGCTGAGACGGAATCCGAAAAATTCGAAACAAAAATCGATGTTGATATCTTAGCAACATCGTCCTCCTTCGATCTTAAGCTCCCCATCAATTTTTTTTTTTTTTTTTTTTTGGGATTGAAGGGAGGTCTATAACCAACGATTACAATTGACAATCAATGGAGGTAAAATCTGGGGGATAAATGGTGGCAAGGAATGATTGGAAACGGAAATGGATCGATTTGGGGAGATAACTCAGATCTAAATAACTAAACCCTAGATGAGTATCCCGCCTAACACAACCATCGCACCTGTTAGGTGGTGGGTTAGGTGATGTGCTGAAAAATTATGTATTATTGAGGCGAGGTGATCTAGTGACCATTACACCCGACCTAAGTGTAAACAATGGATAACGATAGTACGCCAAAAAAGTTGAAATAAAGTTTGATGATAACTAGCCAATGTTTATATTAGGAAACTAGTAAAGTATAAGTTTGTGCATACGCACTACATACGTGAAACAATAGCAACGTCCTATGATCAAATTTTGTAAAAGATATTATTAAGAGTTCATTCTATCAACGGTTAGCAAGACTTATCATCAAGTGGTCACGTCAACTTATTGAAAAGGAAAGGATCTATCCGGTTTGAGCATGTGTGGGGACATGCTCAAATCGCGTGTATTAGCGGACGGAATTAGTCGAGAACCACAATTATAAAGTATAAGGTTGTGCATACGCAAACCCCCGTGAAACAAAAGCAACACTCTAAGGTCAAATTTGGTAAAAGATATCTTGTTTATCAAAATTTTGTTCAACCAACGGTTAGCAAGACTTATAATCAAGTGGTCACGTCAACTTATCGAAAAGAAAGAGATCTACTTAGTTTGAGCATGTGCGGTGGCGTGCTCAAACCACGTGTATTAGTTAAAACAAGGTTTGAGTATTGCCTTATATATCTAATGGGAAATCGCATATATGTCCTTTCAAAAGCTCAAAATTGTGTATATATCTAACTTAAACTTATAATTGCATATATATCATTTCAAAATCATAGAAATTGCATGTATATCCACTTAAACTTATAATTGCATATATATCATGCTAAACCTTAAATATGCCATATATATCAAAATAACTATTTAATATAAATTTAAACTAAAAAAATACATGACAACTATAATTATAAAAAAATGAGACTATTTTTTCTTTATTTACAAAGTATTTGGTAGTAATATACTATTTCGTTGTAAACATACTTTACATATTACACATATGTAATAATTGTAATATATAATAATCGTGATATCTATGATGAGTTTATTTCATGTATTCGTATTATATATGAGATAAAATGACTTTTTTGTGAGGCTATATATATTGTCTTGATACTTTGTTTTTTGCCATCTAGTTTATTTTGAACTTCAGGAAACACATGCTGTTTTTGCTATTTATAAAATTATAATTATCATTATTTAAAGTTCAAATTTATGTTAAATAATTATTTTCAAAATATGACATATTTGAGGTTTATAAATGATATATAATGCAATTACGAAGGTTTAGAAATGATATATATGCAATTACAAAAATTTATATAAGATATATATGTCATTAGTATATATTATTTTTGAGGTTTTGAAAAAATATATATGCAACTATAAATTTAAGTTGGATACACGTAATTTTTAGCTTTTGAAAAATATACATGCAATTTTTTAGTATATCATAGATATACATGTTTATGAATAATGGTGTTTAACATCTGCGTTTTGGTCACATTATTATTTGCTACAACTTTCCTCACCCAAGAGCAAAATTAATTCAAGTTGACCATATTTTCATTTAGATTATTATTTTAGAACATGCATATGTTTATTGATCGAAGGTACGTGGTATGGATACATAGATAAGAATTGAGGCATCGAGATTTTAATATCGTTAGAGGATGGTCCATCAAGATTCCACATATCCCATTATCAGCCACTGACTTTCGATCACTCAGTGTCTTGATTTGGATATTTAGTTTCATTTTTGGATATTTAGTTTTCGTTCCAAAAACCATATGGCAGTGCCTTATAAGGAAACTTGGATCATATATCATGGACTTGGACTCCACTTTGAAAGACGTTTATGAAACCTATCAACAAGTGGCCTAAATAGATAGTACAAGAGAATTAAGATGCAAGACAATCAGTTATTGTATCCATAGAACTCACGAGCTCTCCATTTGTCATATCAAATTCATAAAGCTTGCTTTTTATTGAAATTCTGCAATTCACTTTAAGATTGGAGGCGAGATGAAAGCAAACGAGAATTCTAGACAAGTTTCTCACATTGGTACGAGCCCACTCTTCCATGATTAAGGCATCATCTACAAATTGAAGATGAGATATGTGAGTTGTCGTTACCCACTTCAATGTCACGGAAAATATTGTTAATTGTTACTTCAAGAAAAGCAATATTAAGGGCCTCCACCGCCAAGATGAAGAGAAAAAGGAGAAAAAGGGTCTCTTTGTCGAAACTCTTTTTCAATTTTAGATTCCTTTCTTGGTGACCCATTTACAAGAACCGATGTGTAAGCCGAGTCTAAGCACGAATAGATTCATTTCCTTCATTCCTCCATTTAGAACTAAAAACCATTTGTTCAAGAACGGAGAGAAGAAATGACCAACTTAGGGAATCGAAAGCTTTCTCAGAATCGACTTTGAGAAACAAGAGACACTTTTTATCGGATGATGAAGGTTCGGATGGAAAAATGACATGGATTAGTTGGAAAAGAGTCTTAGCTTCTAAGAAAAATGATGGCCTTGGTGTTTCTAGCTTCTTTGCTTTCAATTGTGCTCTTCTTTTTAAATGGATTAGGCGGTTTTTATCTCGTGGTTGTTCGCTATGATCTAGGTTTATTAAAGCTATTTATGGTGAAAGAGGTGCTCTCGATACTTTTAATTCCTTATCTAGGCATTCTCCATAGCTAGGCATCATCCTTGAGATTTCTTCTCTTACAAACAATGGTATTGATCTTTTGCCTTTCGTGCGTAAAATAGTGGGTAATGGAGCAGACTCTCTATTTTGGTATGATATTTGGTTAGATGAGATGGCTTTTAAACATCAATATCCTAGATTATACACTTTGGAATTGTCTAAACAAGTTAGTGTGGCCGAAAAAAACGTGTCATTCGTCTTTGGTTATACAGTCGTGTTCCCAGAGGAGGTGTCGAGGAAGAGCAACAACGTCTTCTCCAATCTCGAATTGATAGTATAATATTACCTCAAATGCTTGATCATTGGGTTTGGTCGTTAGAGGCTTCGGGAGAGTTTTAAGTAAAATCGGTTCGTAATCTTATTGATGATTCACTATTGCCAAAGGACGACGTTCCTACTAGATGGGCCAATGTTATTCCCATAAAGATTAATGTCTTTGTTTGGAAAGTTCGATTGGATAAGCTACTTACCCGGTTCACTTTTTCCTTAGATGAGTGGATATTTCATATATCCTTTGCCCTTTATTTAACATATCAGTGGAGTCCGTTTCTCATCTCTTCTTCTTTTTTCCTTTGGCTTGGCAGATGAGGAGTAACGTCATCCGTTGGTGGGAGCTTGAAGACCTTAATATAGATTCTTATGACAAGTGGTTTCTTTGGTTCAATAATATTCGCTTCTACGAGCGTATGAAGGATATCTTTGAAGGAGTTTACTATGTGGTGTGGTGGTTAATATGGCGCTTCAGAAATCGTCTTTTGTTGGGCTATAGTGAACCTCGTAAGGAGCTTTTTTTTGATGATTTAGTTCAATTATCTTTTACTTTGTGTTATAGTCGATGTAACTCTGAACTCAATTGAATTACTTGGATGAAAAATCTTAGTACCATTAGTTACATTTTATAATCGTAGACAATATTTTTTCTCATTTCAGCGTAATAATCATTTGCATTCTCACTCTAATTATAACATACCAAACACTATGTAAATACAATACACATATATCCTTTTATAAGGTACTAATAATATAATATAATAAGATAAAAGGATATTTCCAAAAATGGATAAAATTTTATGGTTTTCTTTGAATTTTGACAAACAAAAAGTGTTTTTCAAAAATATTTTTAATAGACTTATAGACCCATAGAGTTACTATGACTCCACTATCCATTTGACAAGTGTTCAAAAGGTAGGTAGACTATTTATACGACTGATAGAACATCGCACTTGTTAGATGGTGGGTTAGGTAATGTACTGGAAAATATGTATTATTGAAGCAGGGTGATTGGTTTAGTGATCATTACACCCAACCTAATTGTAAAACATGGATAACGATAGTATGCCAAAAAAGTTGAAATGTAATAGCTAGTGTTTATATAAGGAAACTAGTAAAGTATAAGTTTGTGCATACGCATAACGTGCAATAGATGTTCATTTTTAATGGTGTTTAACCTCTGCATTTTGGTCGCATTATCATCCGGCGGTTACTTGTTGGTGACCCGAAAGGGTTTTGGTTATTTTTGCTTTATTGCTTTTTTTATTTAGAATTTTGTTTTTTTCGTTTTCAATGCATAAACCTTATCACACAAATCATAGTCGTCAAAAATATATTGATTTGCCATGAAACAGCCATAATATTTTTTCTTGCTCATCAAACTATTTTCCTTGTCGAATATCATTGTCATCGACAACCAAAATTGACCACCAAATTGCCGCTCCCTCCAAAAGGCAAAGCAAACTATGACGTAAAAAAATAGCAAACGTCATAAAATTGAAGGAAACCGCGAAACAATATACACTTATATCACAAAATACAAGTCCATCTCCATGCAAGTATACAACAAAAACGAGACGAAAAAAAGAGAGAAGAATAAGGCGATTTATTTTTGGAAAAGGGTTTCCTCGGTAAATTTGTTACTCCAAAAAATAGTTCAGTACAATGGATGTGGGTGAATCCCACATCTTATCCCATTACATAGGCCAACTACTTTCCTAAGGAAGGTACAAATATGACTAGATTACAAATGACGCTACATAACATCAAAAGCTCTATTTCTTCTTTTGACCACGGACCTTTATATCCAAATTATCACATATAGTTTGTATACTGTCAGGAATTTTCTTACCTTCATACATATCATCATCATATGGGTTGTAGTCATCATCCACATTAATTTCCCTCCATTGTTCCAACAAGCTTTTCGGACCATAACCAACACCCCGTCGGTTTTGATGCCAAAAAACTTTCCATTTCATTTTCAACTGTTTCAGGCGTTCAACTTTACTGTCGCTACCCAGATTAACCGGATAATCAACCTTTTTTCAGAGGTTTTCGATCATCCACAGGCACAAGTTTACCCTCCAGTATCTGTTTTTCTAAAACATTAATCTTATCTACTATAAGGGTAGAATTTTGTCCCTCCTTTTGCGTACTTGAAGTAGTAGCAATACTACCCGTTGCTACTTCCTCAATAATAAATCATTTAGAGCTTCAAACGAGTTACTAATAGAAAAAGCATTACCTTTATTGCTTGATGAATCTTTATTGTAACTTAAAGTTGAAGCCTTATTCATACCAACAAAAAGAGTCGTCTTTGGAGAGTTACTAGTCCCATAAGTCGATTGCTTTGCTTTCGGGCGATACTGAGTTTTTGCTTAACCAAAAATGTGAAGTTTTTAGTGCCGCTATTATTACCACCCAATTTGTTCTTTTTCACTTCAATAAAACCTTTATCATTAGCCCTGGATGTTTGGCCCTTATCTTCATCCTTTTGATTTACCACTCTTATAAGAGCAGTTTTTGTAGTTTTTTAGCTTTTGGGGCTGTTGGACAATCAACATGTGAGTGAGCAAATATCATAATACAATGAGGAGGTTCCCATTCATATTTAATACGAATATTTTCTTTTGTATAGTCATTTCCTTCATGGTTTGAAACAACCATCACCAAATGATCACAAAAGTCATTGCAAGCATTGATTTGAAACAAAATTCTTGCATAGCTGCTCCGCCCCCATGATTCCAAACATATGGAATTCGTGTACGAATCAAGCATCATTAGAGTACCAATTTTCGTAGCCATCAAGCTTAACCCATCCGATGTGTAAGCAACTAACGATACATCATGAAACTTTACCCAAACTGGAACATGCGATAATTCTTCTTTAAGAAGACTCATGGAGGGCGACCATTTATTAAGAAAAATAGGAATTCAACGGATCATCTATGTACCATTGCGAACCACAGACTCAACACCCTCAATAAAAGCTTAAAAAAGAAAAAAAAACCTTTAACCATCGTTACCTTCTCTAGTCCATTCAATAACGGGAAGTGCAAGCTTTTTACTAATAAATTGTGGTAGAGAGAGTTCGATCATTAACCTCATGAACGGAAGCCAAAGGCAACCAAACGTCATAATCAGTACCATTAGGCACATTAGCTTCAAGTTTCCAAAGATTAGCCTTGGTCGAAGACGTAGGGATGAGTTTATTCACGTAAGATGAGGGAGTTTCCTTCATCACAGCATTAACCACGATGGGTTTTCTATTCAGCATCACATTCGACTTTCAAGCCTCAACTCCATCATTTGCCGCTGTAGACGACTCCTTATAATTTGTTTGTTTCCCATTGGTACCATCCAAACTACTCGAAACAATAGGATGAGCTGTTGTAGACGGATCACCAGTAAGTAACTGTTACTCCTTCCACCATTAAAGCTGATCGAATTACCCGATAACCTCAGGCAACACACCAGTAGAGTTACCATCGACATTAACAACTTGATCCGTATCTGAGCTAAACCCCTTAGTCCCATGATCCTGCCCGAGACCAATACATTCATCATCACGAACAAACTCAGGAAAAGGCGATTTCAACATTCTATTCCGCTTGAACATCTGGAAACCTCTCGTTCAAATTACAGGGAAATGTTGGATGATTGGTTAATGCTCAACCAAATAAAGGGCTTAGGGTCGATTAGGTTAGAGTTTAGAGTTTTTGTTAGCTTTATTTTAAAGTTATGTTTTTTGCCAAAAAAATTCGATTATATTAGTCTCTACTCTCTATTATCTTGCCGCCTAATCACATGACTCGAGATGAAATGAACATTTACGAAGGGGGTGTTTATTTCGGCTTATTAAACATAAGCCCATTTGGGCTTATATTTCATAAGCCCTAATTTTCTGGCTTATTTGAAGACTTAGGGGCTTATATAAGTGTATTATATCATAATAAACTTATATAAGCGTCCAAGTTTCAAATAAGCTAGAAAATTGAGGCTTATGAAATATAAGCCCAAATCAAATTTCATTTCGGCTTATATTTCATAAGCCCCAATTTTCTGGCTTATTTTGAGACTTATGGGCTTATATAAGTTTATAACATCATAATAAACATATATAAGCCCACAAGTCTCAAAATAAGCTGAAAAATTAGGGCTTATGAAATATAAGCCCAAATGAGCTTATGTTTCATAAGCCGAAACAAACACCCCCGAGGTCAACATCTAAAAATAAAGTAAACCGATCCGTAAGAATCGACTAGTTCTAACCTTTTGTGACCGTACGCATGATCTTAATATCCGAAAGAACAAAACCCTACCACAAATAAAAGATAAAAAAATGGAGGTTTACATCATGGGTTATAAACTTATAACGGCGAAAAGCGAAAAATGGTGGGATTGACTTTATGTCAGCGAAAGGAATCTTTTATCTTTTATAAACTAAAAAAATTAGCTTATCTTGTTTGTTGAAGGGGATGTTTACCGGCACTAGCAATTATTGTTTTAACTTCAATGCTTTGTTTAGCAACAAACAGTTAACGGTTAAATGTTGTGTAACAGCTCTAAATTATCACCCTTTTGTATTGTGACTACAAGAAATAAACTCTTTGATTTAGCTAACTAGGTAACAAGTTTCATTTATCAACACAAGTTGTACATCTACATGAGTACATGACTAAATATACTACACGCATATTGGTTGATTCATAGATCAGTACCATTCTAATATCACTAATACAAACATCAGTACCATTAGTGAATCCAGCAGAAGTAGACCTCTATTATTGGTCTCGCCTGACGAGGGATGAAAATATTATTCCCATGGGATGAACTTTGTTTTTTGGTGGTTTTGTTTTCTGTTTTTCGATGTTAGGACCACCCGGCACCGGCATGCGTTGTGCTACGTCCTTCATTTTCATTTTCTTCTTCAGGGTTTGTTGCTGGCTGTTTAGCTGCGCATAACTGAATCCAACAGAAGACATTATTGATTGATTGATTTAGTTTTCTATGTTTTGTGAGTTGCAAAATCTAAGTGTTGAGAACACGGTATTTATAGGGAGAAGATATAAAGAGCCAATGGTTATCGCAATCCATGGGCTGATTGCTAAATATATACTCCGTACTACTTTAACTAAAAGAGGGTTGCTACTGTTGTTACCATTTTGCTTACAAAAAGTACGAAAAAAGTACAAATGTTTTGTATTTTTGTCTCTCTTGTAACAGTACAACACAGTTTTTTGTCAGTTTATGTTCCGTAATTTTTGACAGTTTAATATTTTTGATTTGTTAAACATCTATATTCCGCACTTTCCATTTTATATTTGATAACATAAACAAAATTTAAAACAAAAAAAAAATCAAATGGGTACAAATGATCATTTAGGGGGTCTTTATAACCTACCCTAAAAGAGTTGTGTATCTACTTTTGTATTTATTGTTATAAAAATAGGCTTTGTGGATCCACACACTAAGGTTGTCAAGATCGCGAGTAAACTCGTAAAATCGTACGATCGTACGTGTTTACTAGCTAAGATCGTGTAAGATCGGCATATGATCGTATCTAGGGTGGGATCGTATGTAAGATCGTGGGATCGGACATAAACTCGTAAGATCGTCATGAGATCCGAGTTCACCTATTTCTATTTTTTTTTCATTTTTTCTATCTTTTGAGTCCATCTTATGCGCAAAAATAAATGAGCTTTACTAATGTCTATTAAGTCAACCATTAACGTTTTATTTTCTAGACATGATTATAGTTTATACCTTAGGTGTTTGTTTATGCTTATATAGAGGTTTATGAGCTTATTTGATTTCGAATTTTATCTCATAAGCCCCAATTTTCTACCTTATTTTGAGACTTATGGGTTTATATTAGTTTATCATGTCGTAATAAATTTATATAAGCCCACAAGTCTTGAAATAAGCGAAAAGTTGAAGCTTATAATTTATCTTTGATGTTGTGTAGAAATGAAAACAGTTCGACTCGTTTATCTTTTGTTAAAACGATCAAAAAGTTGAAGCTTATAATTTATCTTACGATCTCGATCTTGCAAAGACAAAAACGATCTCAGGTGGGATCGCGATCTTGACAGCTTTGCCACACATGATTCACACACCAACTAAATTTTTTTTTTTTTTTGTTATTTTTAAAATTTTGTTTTTATTATAAAACTGCAAAATAATATAAGCGGAACAGAAAATATAATGTTTAATAAGTCAAAAATGTTAAAATACAAAAAATACGGAGCGGAAAACAATAAAAGCTATCTTTGTTCTGCTAATAAAATTAATAAAACTGACTAAAAAAATGCAGAGCAGAAATTATAAAATCAAAATATTAAAAAACAAAATATACAAAATAAAAAATCGTTAAACTTTATTGTCCTATCAATAAAACGGATAACAGACAAGTGAGTGGGGCGGGTGGTGTCCAAATCACATATCTCTAAAAATAAAGTTAACAGTGTAATATAAAAAAACCAGTTCAACCTACTTTAATTTGAGCATTAACACTGACTTTTATATTTGTACATGTAAGAAGATGAAACCACTTCAATACCTTATACTCCTTCCGTTCCAAAATTATTGACTTCCGACAAAAAATACACAGTTTAAAAAAAGTGCATTTATTACTGTTTTATCTTTCTTACTTTTTGACAGAATGACAGTTTTACCCTTAGCTAATTAATTAAAGTCTCTTTAAAGTTTGCAATAATAATTTCAAGACAAGGGTCATATAATCAACTGATCAAATTCTCTATATTTTTTTAGTAGTAGATCCATTTAAAATGAGACATCGCAGAAATGAAAAAGCAAGAACAATCAACATGGGAAACGTAACGAGTATTGATAACGCACACCCAAGCGCCACAAAAAAACATAACAATGACCGTAAACAGACGGAGCGGGCGCAACGCACCCTCAAACCCTCATCATCACAATAGTAAGGAGGGAGAGGGACTTATTGGGGATGGGGAGTGGGGGAACCTGGGAATGAGCCAAGAGTGCAAATCAATCTCTATAAAAACCCAATTCCAAACAGTGAGCGTCCCAAATTACCTTAACAGGAAAAAATTATGGATCACATGAAATCAATTAGATATTAATATATATAGGGGGGGTAATTATAAGACATTCAACCAAATAAAAAATAAATAAATAAAAAGAAATAGGAGCGCGTGTGATAATAATAAAAAATATGTATGATAAGGTGATAAAGAGGAGGAATTCAAAGGATAAGGATGATCATCGAAAATGGATATAATTAAAAAAAATAAAGGTAAGGTAAATAAAAAAAAAGGATAATAAAGGTAATAGAACAGGATAAATGATAAAATAATAATGTATATAATAAAATATGATATATATTAAAAAAAGAATAATATTATAATTTTTCATAATAAAAGATATGATTGAGGAGTGGTCTATAAAATAATATATCGTTCAATTTTATTTAAATTTAAATAAAAGAAAATTAAATATTGGGGTGGGGGGGGGGGAGGTTGATCTTTTAATAAAATGAGAGAAATAGTTTTAATGAATACTTGATGAAAATTAGATAAAATTTATAGGTGAGGTGTCTCGCACAATCGCTTATCGACTCGAGCTCGACAGATTCAAAAAATAACAATATTAATATTATATCGTGAAAATATTTTTTTTTGGGGTAACATATATTAAGTAATAAAAGTTATAGAATGAATAATAAGAAATGTTGAGAAAAAGGAGAAGTTAATTTTATTAGATATAAGAGCGGATGAGGTAAAGGGTATAGTTATATAAATATTAGATAAAAAATATGTTTATAATTATATAATTTAATTTAATGTTATGAAGTTTAAAAATATATATATTATGATAAAAAAAAAGTATAATTAAAAATATAATAATTATTAAATCAAATATCAACACTATAATTTATTAAATATTAACACAACAAAACACTAAGATAAAAAAAATTTTAAGAGATAATATAAAAAAAGTAATTTTTTTTATAATTTATATTTGATGTTTTTGTTATTAGTAACAAACCAATTATCAAAGTTCACCAAATATTACGGTTTTTTTCTATATAAGCCCTTTCCAAAAGATGTAATCCGATTATTAATAATCAAATAAGAAGCTTTAAATGAAAAAAATGTGGCACTATCATACAATACTTCTAACATTTATAAATTTAAAAAACAAGTTAATTGTATATAACATTTTAAAATGTCAGTTTTGAAATCTTAATATAAAAAGAACTCTCATGGTTTATGAAAGAATCAAAACAACAAAAAGTAATCATACTTCACACACAATAGATTTAGTCATCCAAAGTTCTTTTCGCCCTTGAACCTCACCCAACCCTCTTCATGTGCAGCATCGAAGGAAAACCGAAACACATCAAAACATTACAATGACCACTGATACACACAAAATGTCACATGGAGCAGCTAATTCACACAAACTTCAACAACACTCGTGTTGTTATATACTATGTTAATACAAATAATGTGTAAAAATGTTATTTATTTATTTCTATTTCTCTACGTTTTGATAATCACAAAAATGTAAAAACATTCTACGTAAAATTAAACGTAAACAAGTTATTAGTCGTAAATTTCTATTTCGACGTAAATCACTTAAGGTATGTATAAACAAATGATTAATTTGTTAAATGATCAAACTTATATATTTTTGTCCTAAACATTACATTTTTATAAATGTAACAAAACCTTTTTACAAAAATAAATTAGACAAAATATTTTTGTAATTATAAAAAATGTTTTATTTAAATAAATATTTGAAATCAGTTTTTCCCCCTAAAATCAAAAAAAATCTGCCTTAGAAAACATTTCACACTTAAGGACAAAAATGGGAGTTTCTTACAGGGGGCAACCCCCTGATAGGTACCCGCGGCCCCGTTATCAGTAAGGAGCCCGCCTTTGTTAGCTTGTGGGGCCGCCAGGCATATTTTGCTCCCAGGTTTGTCTATAAATAGTGGACGGTTCTCTCAGATTTTTCTACCATTTGCACACTTATTATTTCTGTTTTAGATCAGCAAGCATAATTTTTATTCTTTGATCATTTAACTTGTATAAACATTTATTTTTAAGTGATCTAATCTTTTCTCTTCAAGTGCAAGAGAAGAATACTCGTAATCGCCAAGATACGAAGTATTGTAGTTTAGTTTGTGCTTACGTAACGTCGTTACGATCTTGTTGTATATTGTACATCAACCATATCTCGTATATTCTTGTGTATTAGTTAGATCGGGTAGATTGTGTAAATATTTATATGAGAGAATACTTATGTGAGCGGTTAGTAATTTAGGCCTCAAAATACGAGTGTAAGTGGTAGATCGGTTCTAGCTAAGATTAGAACTGGACATTTGTGCCGGAAATTGGTGTAAGCTACTTGTGTACGGTTTTCTCCGCCTAAAGAGAGCTTGTTTTTTTTAGAACGACAACTATTATAAAACCAACTAGCAAGAAGCTAGAAAAAGAATTACAAAGAGATCAAATAGGGTGTTGCAACACTATCCCAACTAAGAAGTACAATTACATCTAGAAAGAGCACCAAGGGGAAAGAGCGCGAAACATGTGTTCAAAATAACATCTTTGCTAGGGGCTCTCGACGATAAGAGCAACTGATTACGAAAACATCCACACGCTACACCAAGTTAGATAAAGAACTCCTTCGCATCAAGATCTTTAACTTAGAGCTTAATCTGGAGGAAATTGAACCCAAGTTAAGCCAAACAGCATATAAACCAAGGGGCGTCCATGATAGATCCACCACGGCAATACAAGCCTGACGATATTCGTAGCAATTCGGCAACTGAAGAACAAGTGCGAGAATCATTCCTGACAAAGTAGCAAAGTGACATAAAAGATCAGAAACTTAAAAACCACATATTGTAAATTTATCGAGTAGCAACCGATCTATGAAAACCTCCAAGCAAAATATTTTATTTTTATTGGAACATATTTAACCCATCGAGTATCTCCGTTTTGTTAATCGACTTGGAAATCCATTATTCGGGAGGTGCATATGCTTAAAGATCGTGGTGTGGACCTGATTTCTCACTGTCATATTCGTGTGGGTAATGGTTTGCGCACGCAATTTTGGAATGAAGTTTGGATTGTTGACATACTGAAATGAACTCTCGAGTTGGATACTCGGAGAATGAAGTAAGGCGAAGAGGAGCTTCGTTACCAAACCACTATAAATCTTTGCGTTATGGTTTGATCTGTCTAACTCTATCCTTTTGTCTCGTATTTAATACTTCGTAGATAATATTGTTTGTTTACTTATTTATATTGTTCATATTGTATTCATTTGATATCACTTAAACTCTAATCTACGCTTTAATAAACACACTTTAATCAAACTTTAAAAAGCGATAAACTATTCAACTCCCCCTTCTAGTTTTCACAATTGGTATGAGAAGCCAGGTCTCCTAAGATTTTTAAAACAAACTGTATTTTAAAACTTGAGTCGATCTATGGAATTGGAAAAATATTTAGAAGGGCAATGCATGCGAAGACCACCACTCTTTGAAAACGATGGATTTATTTATTGGAAAAATAGATTCGAGGCTTACGTGAAATTAAAAGATCTAGATTTTGACATGTTATTATCTATGGTGATTTTCCACCTACTAAAAATAATCTTGTAACACCGACTTAGAAACCTTATAGATGGACTAAATTATAAATATAGTGTCGACCCAAGTACGACTTTAAAAAGAGTAAGCCTTCCTCCAACAGTTAAAGTTTTATGTTTCAATTAGGTAGACGAGCTTATGTTTACCTCGTATTGTCTCTAATGCCTGGAAAGTCGAGCTATTCACCTCCAACCTTCACCCCTTAAGTATTTACGAGTAAGAAATGACCTTTTAATTTGCTTTTCAAGAATTAAAAATGCTTAAGCATTTCGGATGAAATAATTAAGTTGTCAAGATTTATAGGAGTAAAATTTAATAGTATCATGACTATTAAAAAGTAGGACGTGATATTTACGAGGTTTGTTCCATCATACCTAGACCTAGACGCAAGTAATTAAACGGTTCACGTTTGAGAGGTTTAGTGAGAATGTCGGTGATGTTGTCTTCCGACGGAACTTTTTCGATGGAAATATTTCCTTTTTTAACGTTGTCGCGAAGGAATTGGTGACGAATTTCGATGTGTTTAGTACGCGAGTGTTATGCGGGGTTTTTGTTCAAGTTGATGGCTCCTTTGTTGTCGCACATAATCGGAATGTCGTCGAGGCGGATGTCGTAGTCGATGAGAGCTTGTTTCATTCATAGTGCTTGTTGGCATGCCTTTCCGGCACTTACGTATTCAGCTTCGGTTATGGATATAGAAAGAGCGGTTTGCTTCTTCGAACACCAAGATGTCAAACAACATTCCATAAACGTGCATATCCTGCTAATGCTTTTTCGGTCCACGTAATCTCTCGCATGATCAGAGTCGGCATATACTACGGTTTCTATGTCGGGCCCCTTAGGATACCATAATCCTAAGTGCGTAGTGCCTTTAATGTATCAAAAGACGCTTAACCGCTTCAACATGAGAGGTTTTGGGATCCTCTTGGAAGTGTGCACAAAGGCAGACACTAAACATGATATCGGACCTACTTGTCGTTAGGTACAATAAACTACTCGATCATGCCCCTATACTTAGTATTATCCACGGACTCACATTCTTCGTCTTTTGTGAGTTTTGTATCCGAGGACATGGGCATTTTCATTGGTTTAGAATCCTCTAGCCTAAATTTCTTAAGCATTTCTTTTATATATTTAGATTGATTAAAAAATATACCATCTTCTAAATGTTTTATTTGTAAACCAAGGAAGAAATTTAGTTCACCCGTCATGCACATTTTAAACTCATCATGCATGATTTTGGCAAAGTCATCACACAACTCTTGACAAAATATAATGTCGTCGATATATATTTGAACAATGATGAGATTTGAACCTTTCTTCTTTGTAAAAAGTGTGTTATCTACCATTCCCATGTTATAATCATGTTTAACAAGAAAAGCTTTTAATCTATCGTACCAAGCTTTAGGAGCTTGTTTAATACCGTATAAAGCTTTTTGAGTTTATAAACATGATTAGGTTTTGTGAAATCAATGAATCCCGGAGGTTGTGCCACGTATACCTCCTCATTGATAAAACCATTTAGGAATGCACTTTTTACGTCCATTTGAAATAATTTAAAATCTAACGCGCAAGCATAAGCTAATAAAATTCTAATAGACTCTAATCTAGTTACCAAAGCATAAGTTTCGTCATAATCAATTCCTTCTTGTTTATTATAACCTTGAGCAACTAATTTAGCCTTATTTCTAGACACGACACCATTTTCGTCAAGCTTATTCCTAAATACCCATTTAGTTCCTATAATAGTCATAGACTTAGGATTTGGAACTAACTCCCAAACATCGTTTGCGGTGAATTAATTTAATTCTTCTTGCATAGCAACTATCTAGCGTTTGTCTTTTAGAGTTTCACCGACAGTTTTAGGTTCTATGGTTGAGAGGAAATAAAAGAAATCAATTTTGTCTTGAGCTTGAGATCTAAGGGTTCTTTGATTTAAATTTCCTATGACATTTTTTAATGAATGACTTTTAGATTCCTTAATATTTACAATTTCGTCATTCTCTAAAATTTCATCTTCGACAACATTTCCCAAAGGTTTCTTTTCACTAACCTTAATAGCTTCTTCTTAGGCTAAATCATCATCCTCCAAGGGTGATGTTTTAGGCGAGGGAGGACTTTCATCGAACGTCACATTTAAAGACTCTTCGACTTTTATCGTGTGTTTGTTAAGAATTATATAAGCTTTACTATTTTGAGAATATCATAGGAAAACACCTTCGTAAGACTTTGGGTCAAACTTGGTGAGATAGTCTTTTGTATTTAGAATGAAACATTTGCTTCCAAATACTTTGAAATAATAAAGAGTAGGTTTCCTACCTCTCAAGATTTCGTATGGATTTTTCCTATGATCGGTCTAAGTAAAATCCTATTAAGTATATAAGTTGAGGTGTCCACCGCGTTACACCAAAACTTTTGTGGAATGGATTATTCGTTTAACATGGTTCTACTCATTTCTTACAAAGTACTGTTTTTCCTTTCTACAACCCCATCTGATTGTGGAGTGCGTGGAGCGGAGAAATTGTGAGTAATCCCATTAGAGTCACAATAATTTTTGAATTGCACTTCATTATCAAATTTCCGACCATGATCCGTCCTAATGGAGATTATAGAACAACTTAATTGATTTTTAATCTTTTTACTAAAAATCTCGAATTGCTCGAAAGCGTTTTGTTTTGAAGGAATATTGTCCAAGTAAAGCTAGAGTAGTCATCTACTATTACTAGGGTGTAACGATTTCCTCCATAATTCCGTATGGCGAAAGAACCGAATAAATCCATGTGAAGAAGTTCTAAGCATCTAGTCATTGATAACATATTCTTAGCTTTATGGCTAGCGTTAACTCGTTTTCTAATTTTGCAAGCGTCACAAAAATGTCGATCGAATATAAGCTTAGGTAGATCTCTAACTAGTTCCTTGGATACTAAAGATTAAATTAAACGCATGTTCGCGTGACCATAAAGTAGAATTTTCATCTATTGTCGTAAGACATAATTTATCCTTTGGCTTTTTTCCTAATTTCATCACATATAAGCCACTTTTCCTAATACCTCTACCTATGACTTTTCCATCCTTAGTTATTTCACTATCGTGCTCGAAAAATATTACTTTGCACTTATTATCACATATTTGGCTAACACATAGCAAATTAAATCCTAAATTATCTACATGTTCAACATTTGCAATATTAAGTGAGTCATGAGAAATCGTACCTTTGCTAATGATGTTACCGCGTAAATTACTTCCAAAATTTACGTTACCTCCATTATATGCTTTGTATGTAGAGAAAAGCTTTCGGTTGCCCGTCATGTGCTTAGTGCATCCACTATCTTTAATCCACTCCTTGGGCTCCAATTCAATTCCCAAGCATATCTATTTAAATTACATAACAACTCAAACATTTGGTCCCCAATATCTCATGGGTCTAAATTGTTAGTGCCAAACATCCTTTGCATTTGTTGCATTTGGTTTGGATGTAAGAATGGTGGACAAATTCCCCAAGGAGTATAATTTTGTTGTTGGGAATTATTCCAAGTCGTGGGATATATATTAGAGTAATTTTGTCTTTTTTGGTTTCTCCTACGTTGCGGTGTTTTAGACCGAGGACGAGAATTGTTAGTTCTCTTTGGAGGTGGAGTTTTTGACCTTACTTCAGGATTTGTAAAACCAACTCCGGGTTTTAAAGATGGTTTATAAAAACGTTTTACTTCATCATCGCTTGCAACGGGAACCTAACCTTATTTACAATTATATATTTAGGTTTTGGACTCGTATTTAATTTAATGGATTTTTCTTCAACGGACTCAAATTCAGGTTCTTGTTGTTTTACAAAATTTACTTGTTTAGTCCCGCTCGATGATGCTTCGGCCGAATTAAAACCTAGACCCGATTTATCTCCGAAGGGTTTTTGAAAACTTAACATTTTCTTAAGCGAGTGGGTGCTTTTGTTAAATTGATTAAGCTTAGACACTTCCTCTTTAAGTTTCTCGTTTTCAAATCTAAGGTTTTGACACGTTGTACATCCGACGTCAATTTCTTTGTTTTTCTCAAATCGAGATACTTTTTTTTAATTCAAGTACTTCTTCTTTTAACCTACTTTTAATAGATTTTAGTGACTTATTTTTAAATATTACTTTTAAGCCCATTTTGCATAAATGGTGATATTCACTATCATCTATTGACGACAAATCATCACTATAAAATTCGGTTTCGGAAAGTACCTCATTAGATGCTTGAGCCATAAGACACATTTCGTCTTTAATCTTTTCTTCTTCATCTTCACCGCTATCGCTCCAAGATCCTCCAACAAAAGCCCTTTGGTTTTTGTTTCTTGGTGGCTTCGGGCATTCTACGATGAGGTGATTTGGATCTCCGCATCTAAAACATTTTCTTTTGCTCTTCCCGTTCTTGTCGTCTCTATTTCTTTGGAACGACTTCTTTTCATCACGTGGTTGTCTTACGAATCTACCTCATCTTTTGCAAAACTTCTTGAAGTCCCTTACGGCCATGACGTACTCTTCGTCTTCACTTCCGGAAGTCGAACTTCCTTCATCACTAGGTTCCTTTTTAGCCTTTAAGGCAAGAGATCTACTTTGTTCTCTTTTGCCTTTGACTATTTCAGAATCTTTCTTAATTATCATTTTATAAACTTTCAAGTTACCGATAAGTTCGTCAAGTGATAGTGATGTCAAGTCCTTCGACTCTTCAATAGCCGTGACATTTGCTCGCCATTTCAGATGAAGTGCCGTAATAGATTTCCTAGCATAGTTCTTGCTAGAAAAACCTTCATCAAGTGCTTTTAAACTAGTAATAATAGTGTTAAACCTAGCAAAAGCATTATCTATCGATTCCTCTTCCGGAATCATGAATTGTTCATATTGTTGGACAAGAAGATCTATTTTATTATCTTTGACTTGACTATTACCTTGGTGAGTGATTAACAAGGTTTCCCAAATTTCTTTTGCGGTTTTGCACATAAAACTTCTTTCGTATTCTTTACATGGCAAAGTATTATAAATTACCATTTTGGCTTCATTGTTTTTAGCGAGCCTCTTTTTAAGATCGTCGCTTTGTTTATCAAATGGTACAATTTCATCCTTTTTATTTTCAGGATTATTTTCAGTAGGTGGGAAATCACCATAGATAATAACGTGCCAAAGATCTAGATCTTTTGATTTCATGTAAGTCTCGAATCTATTTTTCCAATAAATAAACCAATCGCTTTCAAAGAGTGGTGGTCTTTGCATGATTGCCCTTCTAAATATTTTTCTGATTCCATAGATCGATTCAAGTTTTAAAATTCAGTTTATTTTAAAAATCTTAGGTAACCAGGCTTTTGATACCAATTGTGGAAACTAGAAGGGGGGAGGGGGTTGAATAGTTTACCGCTTTTTAAAGTTTGATTAAAGTTTGTTTATTAAAGCGTAGATTCGAGTTTAAGTGATATCAAATGAACAATATAAATAAGTAAACAAACAATATTATCTACGAAATATTAAGTACGAGACAAAAGGATAGAGTTAGACAGATCAAACCATAACGCAAAGATTTATAGTGGTTTGGTAACGAAGCTCCTCTTCGCCTTACTTCATTCTCCGAGTATCCAACTCGAGAGTTCATTTCAGTATGTCAACAATCCAAACTTCATTCCAAAATTGCGTGCGCAAACCATTACCCACACGAATATGACAGTGAGAAATCAGGTCCACACCAAAACGATCTTAAGCATATTCACCATTTCTTGATGAATGTTTCTTGCCGAAAGCCCCTACTGCTACTCGATGGGTTAAATATGTTCCAATAAAAATAAATATTTTTTCTTGGAAAGTTTTCCTGGATCGGTTGCCTACTCGATCCAATTTACAACATCGTGATGTCCTAGTTTCTGATCTTTTATGTCCGCTTTGCTCCTCTGCTTAGGAAGATTTCTCACACTTGTTCTTCAGTTGCAGATTGGCTACGGATATCGTCAGGCTCGTATGCCGCTGGTGGAATCTATCATGGACGCCCCTTGGTTCATATGCTGATTGACTTAATTGGTTCAATTCCATCAGATTAAGCTCTAAAGCTAAAGATTTGCTGGAAGGAGTTCTTTATATAACTTGGTGGAGCGTATGGATGTTTCGTAATCAATTGCTCTTCTCGTCGAAAGCCCCTCGTAAAGATGTTATTTTTGACGATATTGTTTCGCGCTCTTTCACTTGGTGCCTTTCTAGATGTAATTGTACTTTTAGTTGGGATAGTTGGTTGCAACACCCCTATTTGATCTCTTTGTAATTCTTTTTCTAGCTTCTTGCTAGTTGGTTTTATAATAGTTTCCGTTCTAAAAAAAAACATGATCAATCATGTTTGACCATAACTTTAGAGGATCATTTTCCAAACAAAATTTATAGTCCCTATGTACTTTTTAGTCTTCATCTTCCTTGTAGCTCTTACGGCGACCTTTCTTTTTTCCGTCAAGTGTTCATCTTCGAGGCCTATAAATCGCCGATTTGCTAATTGTTGGATCGCGATCCGGTGCGATTGGGAACGACGCTTATGGGTTTCGGTTCGCGATCCCCGACGATCCAGATCGCAACCGTACCGCAATTGGGAACAATCGTACCAGATCGGAAATCGCTAAGGGTTTGGCGATTGGTTTAAAACATCATGTACTGTTTATGACATATAATTCAAAATAGGGAATTACAAATGTTTTTTAATCAAAGATTAGAAAGTCTATGCGAGATAATCTAGCTTGTACAAGTTTTAGTTACGGGGCACAACATGTAAGATGTTTGATATCAAAAGCATAATCTTGTTTTCTTCAACAACATCGAAGGAAAACAAAATATGCCTGGCGGCCCCACAAGCTAACAAAGGCGGGCTCCTTACTGATAACGGGGCCGCGGGTACCTATCAGGGGGTTGCCCCCTGTAAGAAACTCCCATTTTTGTCCTTAAGTGTGAAATGTTTTCTAAGGCAGATTTTTCTGATTTTAGGGGGAAAAACTAATTTCAAATATTTATTTAAATAAAACATTTTTTATAATTACAAAAATATTTTGTCTAATTTATTTTTGTAAAAAGGTTTTGTTACATTTATAAAAATGTAATGTTTAGGACAAAAATATATAAGTTTGATCATTTAACAAATTAATCATTTGTTTATACATACCTTAAGTGATTTACGTCGAAATAGAAATTTACGACTAATAACTTGTTTACGTTTAATTTTACGTAGAATGTTTTTACATTTTGGTGATTATCAAAACGTAGAGAAATAGAAATAAATAAATAACATTTTTACACATTATTTGTATTAACATAGTATATAACAACACGAGTGTTGTTGAAGTTTGTGTGAATTAGCTGCTCCATGTGACATTTTGTGTGTATCAGTGGTCATTGTAATGTTTTGATGTGTTTCGGTTTTCCTTCGATGCTGCACATGAAGAGGGTTGGGTGAGGTTCAAGGGCGAAAAGAACTTTGGATGACTAAATCTATTGTGTGTGAAGTATGATTACTTTTTGTTGTTTTGATTCTTTCATAAACCATGAGAGTTCTTTTTATATTAAGATTTCAAAACTGACATTTTAAAATGTTATATACAATTAACTTGTTTTTTAAATTTATAAATGTTAGAAGTATTGTATGATAGTGCCACATTTTTTTCATTTAAAGCTTCTTATTTGATTATTAATAATCGGATTACATCTTTTGGAAAGGGCTTATATAGAAAAAAACCGTAATATTTGGTGAACTTTGATAATTGGTTTGTTACTAATAACAAAAACATCAAATATAAATTATAAAAAAAATTACTTTTTTTATATTATCTCTTAAAATTTTTTTTATCTTAGTGTTTTGTTGTGTTAATATTTAATAAATTATAGTGTTGATATTTGATTTAATAATTATTATATTTTTAATTATACTTTTTTTTTATCATAATATATATAGTCCTTAAGTGTGAAATGTTTTCTAAGGCAGATTTTTCTGATTTTAGGGGGAAAAACTAATTTCAAATATTTATTTAAATAAAACATTTTTTATAATTACAAAAATATTTTGTCTAATTTATTTTTGTAAAAAGGTTTTGTTACATTTATAAAAATGTAATGTTTAGGACAAAAATATATAAGTTTGATCATTTAACAAATTAATCATTTGTTTATACATACCTTAAGTGATTTACGTCGAAATAGAAATTTACGACTAATAACTTGTTTACGTTTAATTTTACGTAGAATGTTTTTACATTTTTGTGATTATCAAAACGTAGAGAAATAGAAATAAATAAATAACATTTTTACACATTATTTGTATTAACATAGTATATAACAACACGAGTGTTGTTGAAGTTTGTGTGAATTAGCTGCTCCATGTGACATTTTGTGTGTATCAGTGGTCATTGTAATGTTTTGATGTGTTTCGGTTTTCCTTCGATGCTGCACATGAAGAGGGTTGGGTGAGGTTCAAGGGCGAAAAGAACTTTGGATGACTAAATCTATTGTGTGTGAAGTATGATTACTTTTTGTTGTTTTGATTCTTTCATAAACCATGAGAGTTCTTTTTATATTAAGATTTCAAAACTGACATTTAAATGTATATCAATAACTTGTTTTTAATTTTATATGTTATAAGTATTGGTATGATAGTTCCACATTTTTTTCCATTAAATCTCTTATTTGATTATTAATACAACGGTTACAACTTTTGAAATGGGCTTATATAGAAAAACGTATATGGTGAACATTGACTAATGGTTTGTTACTTTCTTATCAAAGAAATGTTTTTTTGTTTTTATATTTTTTAAGACTTCTATATTTAGAAGGTCCCAAATGCATTATAAAGTAATATAGATATAGACGCATCTAACTATTGTCGGTACATCTGAGTCATACGGTTATACTTATTTCATGTTTTATGCATTTAAGTTTTTTTTCTCATTTGATAGCTAACTCACACTCCTTCCGTCCCATTTTTATTGTTCATGTTTTCATTTTGCGATGTCTCAATTTAAATGTCTACTACTAAAAAAATATAGAGAAATTTGATCAAGTTTATTATATTACCCTTGTTTGAAATTATTATTACAAACTTTAAAGAAGACTTTAATTAATTAGCTAAGGGTAAAACTGTCATTCTGTCAAAAAGTAAGAAAGATAAAACAGTAATAAATGCACTTTTTTTAAACTGTGTATTTTTTGTCGGAAGTCAATAATTTTGGAACGGAAGGAGTATAAGGTATTGAAGTGGTTTCATCTTCTTACATGTACAAATATAAAAGTCAGTGTTAATGCTCAAATTAAAGTAGGTTGAACTGGTTTTTTTATATTACACTGTTAACTTTATTTTTAGAGATATGTGATTTGGACACCACCCGCCCCACTCACTTGTCTGTTATCCGTTTTATTGATAGGACAATAAAGTTTAACGATTTTTTATTTTGTATATTTTGTTTTTTAATATTTTGATTTTATAATTTCTGCTCTGCATTTTTTTAGTCAGTTTTATTAATTTTATTAGCAGAACAAAGATAGCTTTTATTGTTTTCCGCTCCGTATTTTTTGTATTTTAACAGTTTTGACTTATTAAACATTATATTTTCTGTTCCGCTTATATTATTTTGCAGTTTTATAATAAAAACAAAATTTTAAAAATAACAAAAAAAAAAAAAAATTTAGTTGGTGTGTGAATCATGTGTGGCAAAGCTGTCAAGATCGCGATCCCACCTGAGATCGTTTTTGTCTTTGCAAGATCGAGATCGTAAGATAAATTATAAGCTTCAACTTTTTGATCGTTTTAACAAAAGATAAACGAGTCGAACTGTTTTCATTTCTACACAACATCAAAGATAAATTATAAGCTTCAACTTTTCGCTTATTTCAAGACTTGTGGGCTTATATAAATTTATTACGACATGATAAACTAATATAAACCCATAAGTCTCAAAATAAGGTAGAAAATTGGGGCTTATGAGATAAAATTCGAAATCAAATAAGCTCATAAACCTCTATATAAGCATAAACAAACACCTAAGGTATAAACTATAATCATGTCTAGAAAATAAAACGTTAATGGTTGACTTAATAGACATTAGTAAAGCTCATTTATTTTTGCGCATAAGATGGACTCAAAAGATAGAAAAAATGAAAAAAAAATAGAAATAGGTGAACTCGGATCTCATGACGATCTTACGAGTTTATGTCCGATCCCACGATCTTACATACGATCCCACCCTAGATACGATCATATGCCGATCTTACACGATCTTAGCTAGTAAACACGTACGATCGTACGATTTTACGAGTTTACTCGCGATCTTGACAACCTTAGTGTGTGGATCCACAAAGCCTATTTTTATAACAATAAATACAAAAGTAGATACACAACTCTTTTAGGGTAGGTTATAAAGACCCCCTAAATGATCATTTGTACCCATTTGATTTTTTTTTTGTTTTAAATTTTGTTTATGTTATCAAATATAAAATGGAAAGTGCGGAATATAGATGTTTAACAAATCAAAAATATTAAACTGTCAAAAATTACGGAACATAAACTGACAAAAAACTGTGTTGTACTGTTACAAGAGAGACAAAAATACAAAACATTTGTACTTTTTTCGTACTTTTTGTAAGCAAAATGGTAACAACAGTAGCAACCCTCTTTTAGTTAAAGTAGTACGGAGTATATATTTAGCAATCAGCCCATGGATTGCGATAACCATTGGCTCTTTATATCTTCTCCCTATAAATACCGTGTTCTCAACACTTAGATTTTGCAACTCACAAAACATAGAAAACTAAATCAATCAATCAATAATGTCTTCTGTTGGATTCAGTTATGCGCAGCTAAACAGCCAGCAACAAACCCTGAAGAAGAAAATGAAAATGAAGGACGTAGCACAACGCATGCCGGTGCCGGGTGGTCCTAACATCGAAAAACAGAAAACAAAACCACCAAAAAACAAAGTTCATCCCATGGGAATAATATTTTCATCCCTCGTCAGGCGAGACCAATAATAGAGGTCTACTTCTGCTGGATTCACTAATGGTACTGATGTTTGTATTAGTGATATTAGAATGGTACTGATCTATGAATCAACCAATATGCGTGTAGTATATTTAGTCATGTACTCATGTAGATGTACAACTTGTGTTGATAAATGAAACTTGTTACCTAGTTAGCTAAATCAAAGAGTTTATTTCTTGTAGTCACAATACAAAAGGGTGATAATTTAGAGCTGTTACACAACATTTAACCGTTAACTGTTTGTTGCTAAACAAAGCATTGAAGTTAAAACAATAATTGCTAGTGCCGGTAAACATCCCCTTCAACAAACAAGATAAGCTAATTTTTTTAGTTTATAAAAGATAATGAAAATTTTAAGCTCACAGTGAAAATTAACACAGCCACAATTTAATTTCACAAACAATAGATATTACCTATTTTTTTGAAATACTTTTTAAATGTTTAAGCAGCACATCATTAGTATTTTGAACATTATTTATCTAACAAAGAAAAAGATTAATTTTTCTCTAACGTAATATCAATATTAAAAGAAGAGTAAAAAAAATATCTCACAAAACAAAGAGTGAAAAAACAAAGAAAAAAAACTAAAGAAAAAAAAGAGTAAAGAGTGAAGAGGCATCAAGACCCCCCATCCACATCTAGTTGGTTAAGATGTTTCAGCCTCTGACCGCGTCTGAATGAAAGAAAAAAAACAAACGCTCTTAATGAGCCAAATGTCTGAGCGCGTCTGAATGAGTCAGATTAAAAAGGCTATTAAGAGGCTCTTTATGAAAAACAAACACCGCCTTAGATGCATACCGATGAAGAAGATGAATTATTTATGGGCCCACTGTACTTTGTTCTTCAAACCAATATCAAACCTAACAATTCTATAAATATGATACCTTTATCACATATCCAATTCCCATTCCCATAATAATCAAACTAAAGTCCATACTGATTCCATCCAACAAACCAAACGCACCCTAAATATAAAGAAACGATTCCTCAAGTTTTGACTTTTAATCAAGTCATTTATTGTCTGTCAACCTATACGCCATCGATTTTAATATTGAAGGTCATCACACCACCACATTAATTTGTATTTTTGTTTCATTGTGAATCGTGCATGTTTCAATTTTTTAATATTTTTTAACTGTTTATGGTAGGAAACTGGTCTTTAATATAATTGTATAATTTTCAACATAATGAATAAGTTAATGGCGTCTCTGAGTTTACAAAGGCCCTGTGCAGAATTTTGTCTAATAATAAAAATAGAGGTTTAAAACATAAAGTAAATGATTTTTTAAAGAGATAAAATGAGAAATAATTGTTTTCAGAGTGCTTCGGCTAGCATTTTCAATGCAACTTTTTAAATCAAATATGTGTAGTCACTTTTATATAATATATATACATATCCTATACTAATTTTGAGGCCTCTACAATTTGGAGGCCCTGTGCGACAGCACATCTCGCACACCCTCGTATACGGCTATGTGAATAACAGAAGATGTGGGTCCCCCCTCTCTTACAACGAAGATGATGATGACTTTAGAATTTTTGCACTTTACATTCTTTAGCTTATATAGTTTGACACTATTTTTTAATAATTATTATTTTTAGTAATTGATTTACAAATATGACAGTTTCAACACTTTAAGTTTGATAAAGTTATCTTATTATATATATAATCATTTGACATGTCACGTGTCACCATTTCAGATGCCCAAATCACTGTTCATCGATGAACAGTGTTCGGGCTACTGTTCATCGATGAACAGTGTAGCCCATCGGCCCGGCCCGGCGGTGTTACTGTTCATCGGCCAAAAAAAAACTTTACAAACCCCCCCTCTCCTTTATAAAAAAAATTTGCTCGACACAAAATAGGAATTTTTTTTTTTACAAAAGCACTGATTTATTCAGATCAAAAAATATCCGCGACATGAGGCCTAACACATACGCCTATATAAAAAAAACTACTAAACATGAGACCGAAAAAATAAACCCGCACAAAATAAATAAATAAAAATAAAAATAACACCCCACAAAAAAATTTACAAAAGTACTGATTTATTCAGATAAAAAAATACCCGCGACATGAGGCCAAACACATACGCCCATATAAAAAATTACTCGACACAAAATAGGAAAGAAAAAAAAAACGTATGCAACATAAAAAAAACCTACTCGGCACAAAATAAGAAAAAAAAATACAAAAGTACTATAATTACGCGATTACTAATTTAAAAATGAGAAAAAAAACAAACTATAAACACGAGCCCGAAAAAATAAACCCGGAAAAAAAAAAAAAATGCCCCGCAACAACGCGCGAAAAATTAACGCCCGCAGCAACGCGCGGATAATCTTGCTTGTTTATTATCACAAATTGTTTCAAACGTGGACCAAATTTTTTAACGTGACGAACTTGACGTGTTGTTCTAATTTTTGTAAATGTTTTGGAGAGTCAATTAAAGCAATATCTTGCTTGCTTTTTTTTAATTAAGTTTACACATATACAAATTTTCTCATGTTTTTTTTTAATTAAGTTTACGCTATAGAAATTTTCTCACGTTTAAAAAGTGTACATTATGATGGTTGCACGTGGCCTAAAAAATGACGGCTCTATTAAGATACATAGGCCGTATAAAATTGTTCAAGAATATTGACTACTTTGGATCTCATCTCGAATCTCAAAATTGTCCATGTATATGTTTGTTGGGTCACAACCCGACGACACAGTCATCCAAGCATGACGACAGATCAAGACATCTAACGGTTCATACCTCGCGACGCACGGCAAGGGCCAATAACAATAAATAAATATAAAACATCGGAAAAGATCAAGACATCCTATTAACCAACGGTCCGACGCAAGGGCCAGGCATGCCCGTCATCCCAGGTCATCAGACAGTCTCCCACGTGTGAACAGAAGCCTACGTATGCATAGATCGGCTCGCTACTTCCCAATAGAAGTCAGGTACAGTGTGTTTGGGGTACTATAAATACCCCAAACTCATTCAATGCAAACCAACTTACTTCACCCGCATTTACATCACATTAATTTATAATTCGCTCCCGTATTTATCACACCACATATTTTTTCTGAACACCGGAGCTTGGTGTTATGATAACACCCGGGGCGAGGCTAACATGTGTTATTCTTTGTTCACGCTTGCTGAGGCCCACCAAGCTCGACGGGAGGATACCTTTCTAGCTCACACGCGCCTAGCAAGTACCAAGCTCGACGGGAGGATACCTTTCTAGCTCACACGCGCCTTGCAGATTTTTACCTCTGACGCAAATACTAGGTACTTTTAAGCTCCGCAAAAGTATGGTCGTAAAATCAGCTCAATTTGATCATACAGCATTGATAATTATATGATAAACAGCCAACTAAGTTTGTTACCACTTTGATGAGGCTAGTGACTTGTGCCAGTCAAGTTTTAATGATCAAACTTTGATGAGGCTTGTGCCAGTCAAGTTGTAAACTATACCAGTCAAGTTTGGATGATCAAGCACGACTAAAAGTTATACTTGATTAGCCCAAAATATGTACACGCACAGCGCTCCTCTATTATACTTAACTCGACTTGCTTTTAAACAAACTAGGTTTTTTATATCGGTGAATTCAAAGACATTCGCTAAGAGATCACGAATCAATCCTATTTCATTACAAGCAGTCGTATGCAAAACCATAAGAACATGAAAACAAAACATGATTTATAATTACAATCATTTTATTCAACAAACTTGGCTTATGAATCTTTACTGTTATCACTAGAAGCATAATATTTCTTAAAAGCCTTAGGCAAATAAATAGGCAACAAAAACCCAAAAAGATTAAACCCCCAAAACACCAGATTCACCATAGCAAGCACTCTCCCAAACAACAACCTTTTTTCACTCCCAAATTCCCCTTCATTCACTTTCATAATTTCACTTTTAACCCAATCCAATATTGCATACATCCTCATAGCATTATAAACAACAGGTACGAAAACACGAACAGGTAACGAAAAACCACCCGAAAACGTTACACTTTCCATAAAAACCTGACTAGCTAATAAAAAAACATGTGGTGCAGCTGCTTTAATACCTTCTTTGTCACCTTCTAGTACTCCATGCACCATATATGCTACAGGGAGTACTAGTCCTATTATAGCACCTATGCTAACATAGATATTTAGGATTTTTCCGTGGTCCGCGAATATAGGCGGGTCCACGGATTTTGATAAAGTAGGAAAAGCAAATTTTGCTATGAAAAACATGTAGAAAAAGGACAAAAGTACAAACACGAGGTCTTGCGCTCCTATCATCCCGGAAAAAGTCAGGATGATAGTGAGCGCGACCGCGTTAACGTTGTGGAAGGATACGAGGCCGTGGGTGAGACGGAGGATGGGTTTTTCGGTGGTTAAGGATGTTGGTGCTACTCCACCTGACATTTTTATTGTGTTTGTGTGGTATGATATAATGTGTGTGGTATTTGGGAAAATGGATAAGGGGTATGAAAGGGTGGAAAGCATTTGGTGGTGTAAGGAGCAGTTGGTGGTGTTTAAGGTTGACACGTAAGAGGTTGAGATCATGTGTCTTGTGTTCGGTAGCAAAAAAATAAAAAAAAAAAAAAAAAAAAAAAAAAAAAAGAAAAAGAAACAAAAATAATAAAGAAAAAAAAAAAAAAAAAAAAAAAAAAAAAAGAAAAAAAAAAAAAAAAAAAAAAGAAAAAAAAAAAAGTGTCTTCCTGCCTTTTTGCAACTTTCATGATCACATAGTATAACTCAATGTTTTGGATTACTTAATCATTTGTCTTTTTGTATTGTTTCTGTATAACATTTTTCGTAATTCGAAGGCAAAATAACCAATATAATGTAATGTTGTATAAAAACTGTGGAAATAAATTCTTTAGTTAAGGTTTGAACCTTTGATATTTTAGTTTACCGAGTAAACCAAGTTACCATATACCGAACATGTTAGTAATTTGTTTCTAACCGCAACAAAACTTGCCATATAACTTTTTCTATTTCCCAGACGATGTATAATAGAGTGTCGCGTCGAATATGTTTTGCATATAAAAGTTACAGCATCGAGTATGTTAGTAACAAACTGACGGTGACTGTATACCTAAACACGACTAATGCTACACGCCAAGTACAACGCGTCAACTGCATCTAACAAGTTAAAGAGATGATCTACTAAAGGAACACAATAACAAACATTCAAATCTCAACCTAAAACATTTGGCCTGGTAGCAAGAACCCACCCCCATATAATGGATTCATGGTCACGGACTCGATACTCAAAAGATGGATATAAGTTTCTAAGTTATTACTATAATCTCAACAACAAAAAATATCCAAAACTATAGAGGATATTAAATTGACAGGGCGGTTCCGATGAGGATATAACCAACTTTACATGGTCCCCCAAGGCTGCCTTTTTTCCATCCTGAAAAAGAATTAGTACTAGTGAGACGCTGACGTAGCAAATCTTCCCTTTGAGTAGTTAAAAAGGAAGATCCATCAAAGGAGCATACAGTTTAATAACATTGTAATTAACCAAAGGCATTTCTAGATAAAAAAAAAGGTTTAAATTACAATTGCTACTAAAAAGGCTCAACACTACAAGAAACAGGAAGGCAATTTTCACCTATTACTGATGAATGGGTCGAATTACACTATAAATGCAAAACACAGAGCTACAGATGAATAGGGTTGAAAGCCACCAAATTATATGTATATACTATAAATGGAAATAAACGACGTCGTTTGACGTCGTTTTACATCTTGCGTAGAAACCCAACCCAACAATGGCCCACGCTAAAAAATAATACGCATCTTCCGGCCCAAAGTAAATTTAAAAAAGAGAATTTACAAAACGCACCCTGTACTTTTAACTATTTACGACTTTTTTATATAATAAACTTTATTTATCAAATATATACCACATATCTACCGAATCATTCAGATCAAAAAATACCAGCGAAAAGATCTTCGAATTGCAAACAAAACGAGCCCAATATTGCAACATGTTGAAGTTTAATATAAATAAAATAAAAAATAAAAATTACAAAACGTACCCTCAACTTTTAAATATTTATGATTTTTTTTTATAATAAACAGTATTTATCAAATATATAACACATATCTACCGATTCATTCAGATAAAAAAAATACCCGCGGAAAGATCTTCGAATTGCGAACAAAACGAGCCCAATATTGCAATGCTTCTGACGTACGCACAATTTTATAAAAAAAATATTTAAGTTTAATATAAATAAGAAAAAAAATTACAAAACGTACCCTTAACTTTTAATTATTTACGAATTTTTTATATAATAAGCTTTATTTATCAAAATATATAACACAGTTCAGCCTCGCCACCAACCGGAAACACTTTCTATTCAATATTCATTCGAACATATCGAAAAATTATGCCCCTGCGGCCCAATTGCTCCACGCTTGGGCCGGCCCATTTGACCTTTTTTTTTGGTTTTTCTTTTTCTTAATTAGGTAGCTTTAAAAAAAATTGCTCGGCACAAAATAAGAAACAAAATTACAAAAGTACTTATTTACTCAGATCAAAAAATATCCGCGACATGAGACCAAACACATAAGCCCATATAAATAAAAATAAACTATTAAACATGAGACCGAAAAAATAAACCCGCACAAAATAATATATAAAAAAATTGCTCGGCACAAAATAGGAAACAAAATTACAAAAGTACTTATTTACTCAGATCAAAAAATATCCGCGACATGAGACCAAACACATAAGCCCATATAAGGCCGGCCCATTTGACTTTTTTTTTGTTTTTCTTTTCTTTAATTAGGCAACTTTAAAAAAAAATTGCTCAACACAAAATAGGAAAAAATAATACAAAAGTACTGATTTATTCAGATCAAAAAATACCCACGACATGACGCCTAACACATAAGCCCGTATAAAAAAAACTATTCAACATGAGACCGGAAAAATAAACCCGCACAAAATAAATAAATTAAAAAAAAATTAACGCCTCGCATCAATTAACGCCCCGCATCAACGCGCGAGCAATCATGCTTAACACATATTTACCCAAATCTCATAAAAAATAACCCAAATAGCAAAAAAAAAAAAAAAAACTTTAAACATAAGGCCCAACAAATAAGTCATATAAGAAAAAAAAACAAAGTATAAAACTTGAGACCGAAAAATAAACCAGCACAAAAAAAATTAACGCCCCGCAGCATCGCGCGGGCAATCACGCTTGTTTACATAATAAAATAAGATATTATAATCTTAGGAGTGTGAAGTCTAAAGATATGCAATAGTTTTTTTAAAAAAGAACGAATTACATAACCTATTAAATATATTACTAGAATCTCTAAGATACTTTCAAATTTTGGATAATATCGCTAATGTTACCGGTTGTATCATGTTACCACCTAAAAAACTGACAGTAATGGTCCTTGTGATTTGCGTTGGACTTTCACCGTTAGTTCCATAACTTTTTTTAATTAAATTTTTTTTTTCAATTAATTAAAAAAGAATTCACTTAATTTTATAATATTTTTTTTTCATTTATTCATAGATTATTTTTTACACTTATTATACTTTTTTTTCCAGTTATTCATACACTAAATTTTGTTTACACTTGTTACACCAAGATAAAAGACATATACAAGACAAATTTTTAAGAAAAGGGTTAACAGGCGATATTTTTGCCTTAAAACCTATTTGTTTTTGTTAAGCCTTTGCGTATTAGTTTTTGATGTAGTACCAAAAAAGGCAAAGAGACAAACGTGTCACGATTAAGTCGCAATCTGAGCCAAGAAAATCAGTTTTGTATACGATCCGTAGGATTTGCTTTTCAATAACTTTGTCTAAAGCGTATTGTTTACCTTGGATGGGAAGAGGCCAAAATCCCTTGGACGGATACCTGTTACAAATTACATTTCAACCAGATTTGAGCATCATGTAGTAATCAGAAAATTGCAATGTCACACATGAAACAAAAAAAAAAGGGTCAATTTTACTCTCATTTCTTTAGCAACAAAAATCAACTTCATGGGCCACGACAGAAGGGCAAAATGGGAAATTTACTAAACCGATGACGTTTACTTAAGCATCTAGAAGGGGTATCAGCATATCTGATGCATGTGATTAGCAGTTATAAGATAAATGTTAATAACAGTTTAGCAAAAGCTGATTTTACTTGAGCGTGTTGTTCTAAAGTGCTTTTACTATATTTAATATGAACAGCCACTCATATCATTAAACAAAGAACCACTCTTGAAAATACTATTCATTATACAAATTAAAATAATTTTACTAGATGATTATATTCTTTATAATCTATTTTTCATGGCGAATTATATGTTATGGGGCATCCTAAAGAATTCAACTACCACCGTTGTCACCACCACCACCACAAGATGATATGCCAGATGCTTTTCGACCCGCTATTAAAAAAACAAGGATGACCTAAACGTCGTATCAGCCAAGACATATTCTGTATTATTGAAAGACATATCTATAGTACTAACCTACAAGATAGAACTTGTTGGGAAAGTTGGAGTGGTGGGTGGTTCTTTTGTCCTTGACATTCTACTTTGGGTATGATTAACCACTGACAGGTAGATCACAATATATTACAAACAAAATTATGTAAGCAAAATCGTTCACAAAAAAAAAAAAAACCCAAACAAACAGACAATATATTACAAACAAAATATATGCTAAGCAAAATGTCACGTTCAATCACCATATGCGCGGAAATAAATGGAAATATTAGATGTGAAATGTTTGGTCCATTTACACATGAATAGGTTGATTTGGGTTTTTTTTTTAAATCTCAACGGGTCAACTGCGCGAAATCATAAAATTCTAGCTAAAGGAGAATTGTTAAAATGGGTCGAATGGGTTGAACATTGTCCAAAGCCTATATTCATGCATAACCTCCTAAATCTTATTAACATGAAGATTATTATAGCGGTAATGTTGTTCTTGTAATCATACTTAATGCCTTTATAATCTGTAAAAAACGGACATAAGAGTGTCTGAGGGTTAACCCAACCCGACCCGGCCAGTTACGCCCTACTAAAATGACCCATTATAAACAAGAAACGCAAGTGGACTTAACGGGGGTTGAAAACTGTTTCCTTAATAACATAGCTACAATATTATTTCAGATTTGTATTTCAGTTCTAAATTTCTACAAGAAAATTAATCGATAAGTAAGATCGAGCTATCTAGCAAAGGCTGCAAATAGAGAAACCAATTTCATTTGCATTCAAATTAATAAAGCAAAGAGCAAATAAGAGGAGACAAATATGATGAAACCACTTTTCATGTTTTCCTTATTTCTTTATGAGATTATGGGAACATGTGGCCAGCTATGATTTTGTTACAACTTTGAATGGTTCACATGAGGCCTAAGGAAAGATGTCCTATTCTTGGTTTTGTTTAGTGGGTGATTAATTGTGTTTTAAATGTGATCTTCATATGTTTAATATGCTTTGGAGACTTTTTAAGACCAACAAGAAAGAAATAGATCATAAATTTAGGTGAGTTGTCCTATTAGTTGAATACGCATAGTGGGTCATGACGAGAACTCTAGAAACATTTACATACATACTCTCGTTATAATAATTGACTGCTCGTCAAATGTCCAAGATACCCTTCGAGAAATCAAGAGGAACCATGTGAAAGAATGCCAGCACATCAATAATTATAATGATGATAATCAGCATATAGGTAAATTTAGTCTGAACATTTTGCTGAAACATATTGCAGTCGTTATTAAATTTTCAACATGAAAGATGGAAGCTTTTAACCAGCATGCCACAGATTTTCTTGTGCTGCATTTGCAACATAATATATGTAAAGTATGATGCTATAACCAATGTTGACACGACCACTTTCTTATCAAATGCTGGGCAGTTTCGAGGGTTTGTCAAGTGCATAATTGGACACATACAAATAAATCTTGAAGCCCCTTGAGACATATTATCTCATTCTATATGTGGTAGTAGATAAACAATACATACAGTAATAAAAAGTCGTTTCCTACAAAAACTTTGGAGCTTCTGTGTTGATGACTTGAGGCCACATTATAAGTCTTGTAATCTACGTCAAAAAAAAAGAAGCTCTAAAAATATTGCTAGGTAGGTTACTTATTGAGTTATTGCTTTGTGGATAGGAGTATTTTCCATCATTAGAGTTAGGTTTCACGAGTTAGTTGATTATGTAACAGGGGTCTCCGTAATTACTATCAAGTCGGACCGTGTAATTCAATATTTAGGGGGTGTTTGTTTCGGCTTATATGTGGGCTTATGAGCTTATTTGATTTCGGATTATATTTCATAAGCTCCAATCTCCCGGCTTATTTTAAGTCTTGTGGGCTTATATAAGTTTATCATGTTGTAATAAATAAGCTCACAAATCTCGAAATAAGCCGGAAAATTGAGGCTTATGAAATATAAGCCAAAATCAAATAAGCTCATAAGCCCACATATAAGCCGAAACATTATGTGTTGCTATAACGAGCATACTTTTTTTTAACGGCAATTCTAACTATCTCATAATATATATACACCACAAACTATCTTACATGTCCTAACAACCATTTGGTTGGGGAGCTTTTCGCACGGGTACAAACATAATAATGAGCATAATTAAACACCCCAACAAGCCAAAAGAACATAACCTGAAATCAATGCTTAAACAAACAAAATTCATATAAGATGTAACTAGATAAAAAGGAAAGATAATCCAGTCAAGAAAGAAGGCAAGACAAATAGTGCATGTGTGAAAAGGATAACAATAATACGCGATTAAGGAAATTTATTTTCTTACCATCTTGTGCATAATGCTGTTCTTCAGTATACTCGGATCATTCAGAGACTTGGATTTCCAGCCAAATTTAAGGTAACCTCCATCACGATCGTTTCATTTCTTCATATATATCACGTTATATATATAATTTCTTACTTTTTGACAGAATGACACTTTTACCCTTTTCTAATTAATTAAAGTCTTTTTTAAAGTTTGTAATAATAATTTCAAAGAAAGTAAACATAGTAAACTTAATCAAACTTCCCTATCATATTTTATGTTGAGACATCCTAAAAAGAAAACGTGGACAATAAAAATGGGGAGTAACTTATATCTTCTGCAGCCATTTTGATAATTTTTTAATTAATCTATCATATTTTATGTTGCTTGTAGGATTTCAAGATTCAAAATATCGTTGGCTCATGTGATGTTAAAATTCCTCATTAGACTTGAAGGCCTTGCGTACTCTCACGGTGCCTTTTCAAGTGTGAGTTGGATGTTGAATGTTCTGTTACATAATATTGTTTGTTACGGGCAAAAATTTTGACCCATTCATTTGTGAATGAGGTTGATGTAGGTTAAACTTTCTCTCTTAACAGTGAAAGTAAAAAAAAAGGAACTAAAATTAAACTGGTCAAATGGGCGGATGTTAATTGTATACAATCTAGAATCTCGCTTGATTGTTAAAACTTAAAATCAAGTAAGAGACGAGAACATATATCCCGTCGTTACTATGTTCAGACCAAATCAACAGTGGCAAGTTCTCTTCATACACCCATGGAAGCTAGTATAAGCAGCCAAATGGACGGGTCAAATGGCTGTGTAACGGGTCGCTATGGAACAGTTTCTAAGTTTGTCAGCCAAGCCGGGAGTGGCTCAATCTTCTCAGAGGCCTAAAGCGAAGCCCTGAGACGGGGCTTTTTTATCAAAGTTATCTGTCGAAAAATTGTTTATATAAAATTTACCTTTTTAAGTTTTTTTGTGAAATCTTTAATTAGTTTCTCGAAATCAATATTGTATAATATTTCATTTACAATAGATAATTAAGCCAATAAATCTAATCTTTTAGTAACACTTTAGATCGTTGATAACTTTTACATTGCTTTAGCTTTGAAATGTTATTTTTGTGAAGAAACTTTTACTGAAATGATTAAGATATCTATGCGCTATATAAGTATTACAGAAAGAGTTTAAATTTATAATTTGATTAAGTATATCAATCGATGTATCAATTATTCACATGTATAACCTTTCTAAAAACTTTTAGTTTCAACAATAGATCCGTAACGTTAAACCTAAACAATTGTTATAATATTCCTTAAAGACCTTTTAAAGTTCAAACAACTACATTTTTTGCTTGTTATTATCTAGGGATTTAAATTTTCAATATCAAATAGTAAACTAAATATACCTTAATCTAAATTGATCAAATTTACTTTCTAGTGATGAAATAACTTGATTTGCAGTGTATAAGAAATAATCGGTTTTAAAATTCTTTTCGCCGATTTTATATAGTTTCATTATCAACATCATCATCATCATATTTTTTATTTTTCAAAACAACTCATTTTTTCTTTCAAATTTAGTCCATTCGGTTTTTCTTTAGCATCTCTCTTGTAGGAAAGGCTCAAGTATCATTAAAGCATTCTAGTGATTGAAGAATGCATACATGATGTAGATAAGAGCAAGCAATAGAGTGAAAAGTTATGTTTGTGGATGTGAAAAACAAACGTGATTATCAATGTAAATGGTATTAATCAACGATCTTAATTTACTTTTTATATTTTTCAAGCAAAATCTAGGCATTTATGTACTTCTTTATATTCGGGTTATTAAAAATTACACCTGTCATAGATAAAACATAAAACAAGTCGATTTTGTTGGGAGAGGATGGAGAGGTGGCGGTGGAGAGTTATGGTGTGTGATGTGCAGCTCCTTTGTAATATCACCTTTTAAAAGCTCCATGTGGCCAAGATTCCTGGATATCTAAGATGGCAGACACAAAACAATTGACTAGTTTAGGATCTCACCACACGTGTCAGGAGTAAGTTGAGTGGTGTGAGTCTGTGCCTTCGAGAGTAGAAGACGGTCGTGCACAACTATGTGAGACTCGCATGTAGCTGACGCTGATTTGCTCGTAATCACTTGTCTCTTACAAATCAGGATGTCTCAGATGATATAGTGTCGCTTGGAGCCTGGAAAGTGCCATGGAGCTGCAGAAGCGTCCCTGTCTGGCTATGTGTAGAGATGTCTGCTAGCCTGCTGGCGAATCCAGTGAGAGGAGATGGATTAGTTAGTGGTGCGCACATGATGTGTTGTGATAGCACCAAGAAGTGTAGACCCATTCGTGCGCGCGTGAATGGGCACAGTTATAGCGTGATAAGTCGCTTAGAATAGATAAGTAAGCTCATCATATGGCCAGCGAAGAACTGTCTGGTGTAATTCCAGAGTCGTCTTAGAAAATTCGGGGCCTTAAAAATTTGGAGGCCTAAAGCCCTAGCTTTACTTGCTTTACCCTTGAGCCACCACTGAGCCAAGCTTATCTTAATATCTGATACTAGATAAATACAATCATAACCCAAATCGACCCATTTTCATAAATGGGCTGAAATTATAAAAGTAAAGTAGCATGAGGGCTTGCATTTCAGGTCTTATGACTTCTTGACCATGGTAGTCAACAGTCATTAGTTTAAAGAAGCAATGATGCAGAAAAACATCATGGAAACATGACAACAACTATACTCACGGCTCTCGAAATTTCTCACTGAATGTGTCTGCTTGTGAGCACATTCTTGATATCGATAAACTGGCTTTGTATTGGGCGAAAGTTGACTATTGGATTGGACTTGGTTGTGGAGGACGAAAGTGTATATATTTTCGTGGAAATGGAATAGAGGAAGTGAAGGCTAATGCCGCTACTTTTCCTCACATGTCGACCTTTTATAGTTCAAGTGATCTGAAACAAGACTTTCGGTTATTTTTTTATTTTTAATGCTGTCTGACTTCTAGTATTTTGTTCTTTGATATGTGAATTATGTTGTAGTTTGTTCATATCGTTAGAAACTTTTATTTATTAATTATTAGCGTCACTCGAAAAACATAACCACAAAAAATTATTTGTTTCGAACAAGGTTATAACACATATCTTCGGATAAGGATCCTCTCATGTTCACTTTTGAACATGAGAGGGTAAAGTTAGTTTTATGTCAGTGAAATTTTTTTATTGTTTATAAAGTTAAGACTCCACAATATATGATATATATATATATACTAGTTTCATAGCCCGCCCAGATGGGCGGGCTAGTTTCATAATCTTACTTAACGAATTCTAATTGGACGTAAATAAATCATCAATAACGTAAAATATCTTAAACACTAAAATTGAAATGTTACCAAAAGGCCATATTGTACATGCAATAAAATTGGGAGTTGTAAAGCAGGAAAGCCACCTGAATCGTTTGTCAAACGCAACGCCATGCCTTCTGTGAGAATACA